>JACBWV010000765.1:1178947-1401787 GCA_013435795.1 Chlamydomonas sp. ICE-L
TTTGTGTTGTGTGTGGTTAACTGTGTTGTGTGCAGTGAGGGGGCGTGCAAAGTTTGGGTTGTTGGTTGGGTGTTGTGTTAGGTTTGTTGTGGTGCAGGTGAGCGCCCGTCTGTGGGTGTGTGTTCGGTTTGGTTTGTCCTGTGCGTGCAGTCCTGTGTGTGTGTAGGGTGTGGGGTTCGCTTTGGATTGTGATGCTGTGCGTGCGTCTAGCTAGTGTGTGTGTGTGTGTGTGGTGTGTGTGCGTGTTTGATTTTTCGGTTGGGTGTGAGTGCCTGGCGCGCAGTCGGCACCGTTTGCTTTTTGTGTGGTGGCGTGTTTGGTCCGGATTATATACCTATTTTGTGTAGTCCTGCCTTTCTGTTGCGAGTGCAGCGCGTGTACGATGTTATGTGCCCCATTCTGGTTGTAATTGTTTTGTTTTGTGTGATCCTGGTTTTTCTTTTGTTTAGCTGATCGCTTTCTGCTGTTTTGGCCTCCTGTTTGGGTGTGTGTGGGGTGCCCCAGTTATGTTGGATTGTTGATCACACCAACGTTATATGACTTTTTTTATATTGTGTGTGTGTGCCCCTCTATTTTTTGATTTATTTTTGTAGTCCCGTTCCTGTCTCTGTGTTTTTCATTTCTTCTTGTCCTTTTTATGATTTGTTTCTATTTATTTGTTTCCATAAGTATTATTTCTCTATTTTAAATTTTCTGTTTGGTGCTCCTTTTCTGTTTTCTTTCTTTTTTTTATTTTTCTCATTGTGGGGGTGTGTCGCTTTGGGTGTGTGTTGCGTGTGTTGTGGATTCAATGTTACAGGACCACACCCTAGCCTTGGTGTCCATTCTGTCCTTCTTAGGTGTTGATGACAAGGCGGTGGTGCAGTCCAAGGTCGGGTGAGATTGATGTCTGTGTTTGTAGTGCATTGATATTTCGGGCACCACCGACACCTCATGCACCATCACCATCACCATCCCCATCCTCTTCCTCACTCCTCATCTTCCTCACCCTCAGATCCTCAGTCTTCCGTATCCTCACTACTTCCTCCTCCAATGCCTCCTCATCCTCATCGCCCCTCTCTTTCACCCCTCCTGGATCACCCAGTCCCTTTCGCATCTCACCATCCTCAATCCCGTCCTCCATATCAACTGCCATCCTCCTCATCCTCATCCTCCATGCCTCCCTTACTCATCCTCATCCTCATCATCTTCCGCATCCTCATCCTCATCCTCATCATCCCTGAGCAGCCGCGCCTCATCCGCATCCGCGCCGCCTCATCCGCAGCCTCCTCAGCGCCCCCATCCTCCTCAGCCTCATCCTCATCATCCTCGCCTCAGCATCCTCTCCCACCTCATCACCGCCTCACATCCTCAAGCCTCCTCCTCTCCGCAGCCTCATCAGCCTCACCCCCGCATCCTCATCCCATCATCCCAATCCTCAATCCTCCGCATCCTCATCCGCAACCTCATCATCCTCCTCATCCTCATCCTCCTCATCCTCCTCATCCTCATCCTCATCCTCATCCTCATCCTCATCCTCATCCTCATCCTCATCCTCATCCTCATCATCCCCATCCTCATCTTACGGGTTTGCAGCAGCAGACAAGAGTAGAGCAGCGAGGGCTTTACAACAGGACCAACCTGGCAGCCTGGCAGCTAGGGCTTTACAACAGCATCAGCAGCGCAGCCTAGCAGCTAGGGCTTTACAACAGGAGCAGCCTGGCAGCCTGGCAGCTAGGGCTTTACAACAGCATCAGCAGCGCAGCCTAGCAGCTAGGGCTTTACAACAGGAGCAGCCTGGCAGCCTGGCAGCTAGGGCTTTACAACAGCATCAGCAGCGCAGCCTAGCAGCAAGGGCTTTACAACAGGAGCAGCCTGGCAGCCTGGCAGCTAGGGCTTTGCAACAGGAGGAACCCCTCCCACCTCGTAAGAGATACCCCGCACCCCCCCGGCCGCCCAGGGTGGCCAGAGACCTTCCACACACCCCGCAAGCAGACCCCCTGCCAGATAGGTCTGACATGCCAAGCCTGCCCCAGGTGGGGGTGCCGCCCAGGCCCCCTCCAATGAAAGAGGACCCAAACTTTAAGGATTCCTTTGTGGAACTCACATTTGTGTTTGAAACACAATATCAACGTTTTATAAGCCCAAGGTGGGTAGTCCAATCATTGGCACATGTCTTGCCCTGTTTTTTTTTTATGTATTCTCATGTGTTATTATTAACTAGTGTTCTGTTGTCATGTGTTGTTGTGTGGTGTCATGTGTTCTCACGTTTGTGTTTGGGAAACAATATTAACGTTTTATAAGCCCAAGGTGGGTAGTCCAGTCTTGTCCTGCTGTGCTATATATATATATATATATAGATATTTATACGTGTTCGTACTCGCTAGCGTTATGTTGTCGTGTGTTTCATGAGTTTCTTGTGTTTCTTGTGTATCATGTTTGAGACACAACTTCAACGTTGTATAAGCCCAAGGTGAGTACCTTGTGTAGCTGTGTAGCTTATGTAGCTATGACAATTTTGAAGGACTCCTTTGTGAATCTCACATTTTTGTTTGGGACACAATATCAACGTTTTATATACCTAGGATGAGTACCTTGTGTAGCTGTGTAGCTTATGTAGCTATGACAACTTTGAAGGACTCCTTTGTGGCACTCACGTTTGTGTATGAGACACAATATCAATGTTGTGTAAGCCCAAGGTGGGTACCTTGAGTAGCTGTGTAGCTTATGTAGCTATGAGGACTTAGATGGATTCCTTTGTGGAACTCACCTTTGTGTTTGAGACACACTTTCAACGTTTGAAGTGCCCAAGGAGGGTACCCTAGTCTTGTCCTGCTGGGCTATTATGTGTTCGTATTCACTATTCACAAAACCAACACCAACATCAACACCAACACCAACACCAACACCAACACCAACACCACCAAAACACCACCAAAACACCACCAACACCACCAACGCCAACACCAACTCAGCCGGGACTCAGTGCTACCTTCTCTACCACCACCAACACCACCTACACCTACACAACCAACACAACCAACAACACAACCAACAACGTTTTATAAGCCCAAGGTGGGTACCCCAATCTTGAATTGTTATATATATGTGTGTTCGTATTCGCTAGCGTTCTGTTGTCATGTGTTTCACGTTTGTGTTTGTGTTTGTGTTTGATACACAATATTGACGTTTACCACCACCACCACCACCACCACCACCACCACCACCAACAACAACAACTCACATAATCTGTCACTACCTCCACCAGCCTTGAGGAATTTCAGTCCGACGAATTCCACCACCTCTACTACCACCATCACCACCACCTCTACCATCACCACCACCACGCCTACCACCACCACCACCACCACCACTTTCACCACCAACACCTCTACCACCACCACCAGCACCACCTTTACCACTCCCACCAACAACAACAACTCATGCCCTCTGTCACTCCATCCAACAGGCTTGAGGAATTTGAATCCGACCAATTCCACCACCACCACCACCACCACTTCCACCACCAACACCTCCTCCACCAACACCATCAACACCACCAACACCACTAACACCACCTACAACAACAACTCGCATTATCTGTCACTCCATCCAATCCATTCATCCTCTGTCGCTCTATCCAACAGGCTTGAGGAATTTGAATCCAACCAATTCCACCACCACCACCACCACCACTTCCACCACCAATACCTCCTCCACCAACACCATCAACACCACCAACACCACTAACACCACCTACAACAACAACTCGCATTATCTGTCACTCCATCCAATCCATTCATCCTCTGTCGCTCTATCCAACAGGCTTGAGGAATTTGAATCCAACCAATTCCACCACCACCACCACCACCACTTCCACCACCAACACCTCCTCCACCAACACCATCAACACCACCAACACCACTAACACCACCTACAACAACAACTCGCATTATCTGTCACTCCATCCAATCCATTCATCCTCTGTCGCTCTATCCAACAGGCTTGAGGAATTTGAATCCGACCAATTCCACCACCACCACCACCACCACTTCCACCACCAACACCTCCTCCACCAACACCATCAACACCACCAACACCACTAACACCACCTACAACAACAACTCGCATTATCTGTCACTCCATCCAATCCATTCATCCTCTGTCGCTCTATCCAACAGGCTTGAGGAATTTGAATCCAACCAATTCCATCACCACCTCCACCACTTCCACCACCACCTCTACCAACCCCACCAACACCAACACCAACACCAACAACTCACATCCTCTCTAATTCCATCCTACAGGCTTGAGGAATTTGAATCCAACCAATTCCACCACCACCTCCACCACTTCCACCACCACCTCTACCAACCCCACCAACACCAACACCAACAACTCACATCCTCTCTAATTCCATCCTACAGGCTTGAGGAATTTGAATCCAACCAATTCCATCACCACCTCCACCACTTCCACCACCACCTCTACCAACCCCACCAACACCAACACCAACAACTCACATCCTCTCTAATTCCATCCTACAGGCTTGAGGAATTTGAATCCAACCAATTCCACCACCACCTCCACCACTTCCACCACCACCTCTACCAACCCCACCAACACCAACACCAACACCAACAACTCACATCCTCTCTAATTCCATCCTACAGGCTTGAGGAATTTGAATCCAACCAATTCCACCACCACCTTCACCACTTCCACCACCACCTCTACCAACCCCACCAACACCAACACCAACACCAACAACTCACATCCTCTCTAATTCCATCCTACAGGCTTGAGGAATTTGAATCCAACCAATTCCACCACCACCACCACCACTTCCACCACCACCTCTACCAACCCCACCAACACCAACACCAACACCAGCAACTCACATCCTCTCTAATTCCATCCTACAGGCTTGAGGAATTTGAATCCAACCAATTCCACCACCACCACCACCACTTCCACCACCACCTCTACCAACCCCACCAACACCAACACCAACACCAACAACTCACATCCTCTCTAATTCCATCCAACAGGCTTGAGGAATTTGAATCCGACAGTCTCTTAGCGTTGTCAACCTTCTGGCGCTGTTATCCTTCCGAAGTCGAAATCCGCTCTGTTAGCATGGGAGCTCCAAATGAAGCGGTGGGCACAAGAAAGCTCTCCTCATATTTTATTTAATGATTTTTAATGAAGTTCCTGAATACCCTCTTGTTTTTTTTATGATATCCTCATTTTTATTTATAATATCCTTATGTTTTCATCCATCTCTGAAGCGGATTTCAACCCTCTGGTGCTGTTCTCCTTCCGAAGTTGAAATCCGCTCTGTTAGAATAGGAGCTCAAAATGAAGCGGTAAGCCATATCATACTATTTGTTATGACTGTCAATAATAATAATAATAATCATTATTATTATTATTATTATTATTATTATCATAATAAGTAATGTATGTGATTTCTGTGTTGGCACGAGAGCTCAAAATTAAGCGACACGCACGATAATAGCAGTATTTATGATTGCAAATATTATTATTATTATGATGATTATCGTTGATTAGCCCTAAACCCTAAACCTCTCACACACACACATTGATGCTCACATACACATGCACCTATCAACTCACATGTACAATGCCACTTTGGAGTATTTGCTCGAAATCCCCCCCCCCCCCCCCCCCCCCCCCACACACACACACACACACTCACACACACACTCTCACAGACTCACAGAATCTCACACGCACACAAAAATTGATGCTCACATGCACCTTTCAACTCACATTTACAATGCATGCTGCAGATGGTCCACTTTGGGGTGTTTGTTCAAACTCACACACACTATCATACACGCATTGATGCCCACATACACATACACATACACCTTTACACCAACTTTCTGCTGCTTACATTCACGCTACATTTTGCTGATGTCCTCTTTGGGGTGTTTGTTCAAACTCACACACACACTCTCACACACACATTGATGCTTGCATGCACCCACACAGTTCCACCACCTTTAAGCAGCTTACATTCTCAATGCTCGCCACAGGTGGTCCACTTTGGGGAGTCTGTTCATCCTCACACACTCACACACTCACACTCACACACTCACAGTTACAATGCTTGCCACAGGTGGTCCACTTTGGGGAGTCTGTTCATTCTCACACACTCACACACACACACACTCGCACACTCACACTCACACACTCACACACAAACACAAACATTGATGCTCACATGCACCTTCATGCTGCTTACATTCACACGGCATGCCGCAGGTGGTCCACTTTGTGGTGTTTGTTCAAACTCACACACACACACTGATGCTCGCATGCACCCACACAGTAACACCAACTTAATGCTGCTTACATTCACGCTGCATGACGTAGGTGGTCCACTTTGGGGTGTTCGTTCATACTCACATACTCACATACTCACACACTCTTACACACACACATTGATATTTGCAAGCACCCATACATTTACACCACCTTAATGCTGCTTACATTCACGCTACATGCCGCAGGTGGTCCACTTTGGGGTGCTTGTTCAAAAGCACACACACTCTTACACACACACATTGATGCTCACAAGCACACACACTGCTACACCACCTTAATTGTGGTTACATTCACGCTGCATGATGCTGGTGGTCCACTTTGGGGTGCTTGTTCATTCTTACACAATCACAGACACACACACTCAGACACACACCCATTGATGCTCGCATGCACCCACACATTTACACCACCTTGATGCTGCTTACATTCACGCTGCATGATGCTGGTGGTCCACTTTGGGGTGCTTGTTCATTCTCACACACTCTTACACACACGCATTGATGCTCACATGCACCCACACAGCTACACCACCTTGATGCTGCTTACATTCACGCTGCATGATGCTGGTGGTCCACTTTGGGGTGCTTGTTCATTCTCACACACTCTCTCTCACACACACATTGATGCTCACATGCACCCACACAGATACACCACCTTAATGCTGCTTACATTCACGCTGCATGCCGCTGGTGGTCCACTCTGGGGTGTTCGTTCATACTCACACACACTCAGACACACACACATTGATGCTCACATGCACCCACACAGCTACACCACCTTGATGCTGCTTACATTCACGCTGCATGCCGCAGGTGGTCCACTCTGGGGTGCTTGTTCAAAATCACACACACTCACACTCTCACGCACACACTCACACTCACACACACTCACACACACACACACTCTCACACACGTGCAACTTTATTCTCGCTGCATGCTGCAGGTTGTCCACTTTGGGGTGTTGGTTCAGCCTCACACACTCACACTCTCACGCACACACTCTCACACACACACACACACACTCACACACATGCAACTTTATTCTCGCTGCATGCTGCAGGTTGTCCACTTTGGGGTGTTTGTTCGGCCTCATACCCCCTCACTCTCGCACACACACACTCACACACACACACACTCTCACACACGTGCAACTTCATTCATGCTGCATGCTGCAGGTTGTCCACTTTGGGGTGTTGGTTCATTCTCACACACACTCTTACACACACACACTCTCTCACAAACTCTCTCACACACACACGCAAACATTGATGCTCACATACACATACACCTTTCCACCACCTTAACACTGCTTACAGTCTGGCTGCAAACCGCAGGCTGTCCACTTTGGGGTGTCTGTTCATTCTCACACACTCACACACTCACACACTCACTCACTATCATAGACTCACACACACACAAACACAAACATTGATGCTCACAGGCATCTTTAAGCAGCTTACATTCATGCGCCATGCAGGCTGTCCACTTTGGGGTGTGTGTTCATACTCACACACACTCTCACTCACACACACACTCACACACACACTCACTCTCATACACATGCACCTTAATGCATTCTGAATTCACACTCAATGCTGCAGGCTGTCCACTTTGGGGTGTTTGTTCAAACTCACACACACACACACACTCTCACACACACTCTCACACACACATGCAACTTTATTCGCGCTGCATGCTGCAGGCTGTCCACTTTGGGGGGTTTGTTCAAAATCACACACACTCACTCACTCACTCTCTCACACACACACACTCACGCTCACACACACTCACACACACTCACTCTCTCACACACACACTCACACACACTCACACACACACATGCAACTTTATTCTCGCTGCATGCCGCAGGTTGTCCACTTTGGGGGGTTTGTTCATTCTTACACACACACAAACACACAAACACAAACACACACACACACACACACACACATTGATGCTCACATGCACCTTAATGCATTCTGAATTCACACTCAATGCTGCAGGCTGTCCACTTTGGGGTGTGTGTTCATACTCACACACACACTCACACACACACACACACACACACACACACACTCTCACGCACATGCAACTTTATTCACACTCAATGCTGCAGGCTGTCCACTTTGGGGTGTGTGTTCATACTCACACACACACACACACACACACACACACTCACACACACACACACACACACACACACTCTCACACACACATGCAACTTTAGTCACACTCAATGCTGCAGGCTGTCCACTTCGAGGTGTGTGTTCATACTCACACACACACACACACACACACACACACACACACCACACACACACACACACACACTCTCACACACATGCAACTTTATTCACACTCAATGCTGCAGGCTGTCCACTTTGGGGTGTGTGTCCATACTCACACACACACACACACACACACACACACACACACACACACTCACACACACACTCACACACACACACACACACTCACACACATGCAACTTTATTCACACTCAATGCTGCAGGCTGTCCACTTTGGGGTGTGTGTTCAATACTCACACACACACTCACACACACACACACACACACACACACTCTCACACACATGCAACTTTATTCACACTCAATGCTGCAGGCTGTCCACTTTGGGGTGTGTGTTCATACTCACACACACACTCACACACACACACACACACACACCACTCTCACACACATGCAACTTTATTCACACTCAATGCTGCAGGCTGTCCACTTTGGGGTGTGTGTCCATACTCACACACACACACACACACACACACACACACACACACACACACACTCACACACTCACACACACACACACACTCTCACACACATGCAACTTTATTCACACTCAATGCTGCAGGCTGTCCACTTTGGGGTGTTTGTGAGCGATGCCCTGTTGGACATCCTCTTGTTTGTGTTGGAGGCCTACGACACCTACTTGGCCATTGGCACCTACAACGAATGGTACTACGAAAAGTGAGTCTTGCGATGTGTGTGTGTGTGTGGTCACGTTTGTGTGAGTGTGTGGTGGTGGTGATGGTGGTGGGTGGGGGTCACGTTTGTGAGTGTTTGCGTTGGAGGCTTACGACTCTTACTTGGCCATTGGCACCTACAATGAATGGTACTACGAAAAGTGAGTCTTGCGATGTGTGTGTGTGTGGTCACATTTGTGTGTGTGTGTGTGGCGGGGGGTGGGGTGGTGGGGTGGTGGGGGGAGTCACGTTTGCGAGTGTTTTTTGTGTGTGTGTCGTTGTGCTGGAGGCTTACGACACTTATTTGGCCATTGGCACCTACAATGGGTGGTATTATGAAAAGTGAGTCTTGAGATGTGTGTGTGTGTCGTCACGTTTGTGTTTGTGTGTGTGTGTGCGTGCTCACTTTTTTGTGTGTGTGTGGTGGTGGTGGGGTCACGCTTGTGTGTGTTTGTTTTTTGTGTGTGTGTCGTTGTGTTGGAGGCCTACGACACCTACTAGGCCATCGGCACCTACAAAAAATGGTTTTACAAAAGGTGAGTCTTGCAATGTGTGTGTGAGAGTTTTGGTGACGTTTGTGTCAAGTGTGTGTGGGGGGGAAAAGTGGGGGGGGGGGGGGGGGGGATTTCATTTTGTGAGACATGTGTGTGTCTGTATGTGTTTGTGTGTGAAACGTGAGTCTTGCAACATTTTGTGTGGACATGCTCGTGTGTCTGTATGTGCGTGTTAGTTAAAATAAAATAATCCATTGGCCGAATTGGCCAGCGCTTTAGCGCACTTGAACAAATAAAAACTGCGCTTTGTAGTGCAAAAAAGCGCAAAAAATTGCTTGCTGCGCCCACAGGGAGTTGCAAAAAACTGTGCAAACGCGCAGTGGGGCTCAAAAAGGCAGCGCGCAAAAGCGCGCGCTTGGAAGTACCCTGATGCTTGTTGCTCTATATCCTCACACATGGACCCGCCAAATGAGGATCCTGCCACTGAGATGGGATATGCGCTGCCTGTGTGTGTGTGGTGGTGGTGGGGGGGGGGGGAGGAAATGGGTGGGGGGGGTGGGGGGGGCGAGTGTGTGTGACCTGCCATGGACCCGCCGAATGAGGATCCTGCCACTGAGATGGGATATGCGCTGCCTGTGTGTGTGTGGTGGTGGTGGGGGGGGATGGGGGGAGGAAATGGGTGGGTGGGGTGGGGGGTGGGGGCGAGTGTGTGTGACCTGCCATGGACCCGCCAAATGAGGATCCTGCCACTGAGATGGGATATGCGCTGCCTGTGTGTGTGTGGTGTGGTGGTGGGGGGGATGGGGGGAGGAAATGGGTGGGTGGGGTGGGGTGGGGGGGCGAGTGTGTGTGACCTGCCAAGGACCCGCCGAATGAGGATCCTGCCACTGAGATGGGATATGCGCTGCCTGTGAGTGTGTGGTGGGTGTGTGGGGGTGGGGGAGGGGAGCGTGTGTGTGCATCACGTCCTGTGTTGAATGCATAGAAGAGGATAGGCTTCTCCTACGCGTCAGGTGATACAGTTGAGTAACTCTGCCTATGGTATTAACTCTGCGATAGAATGTATATAAAGTGCATATAAACTGTTGAGTACCTCCACCTATGGTATTAACTCTACAAATGAAATGCATATGAAGTGCACATGAACTGCATATAAAGTTTTAAGTACGTCTGCCTATGGTATTAATTGTACAATTGAAATGCATATAAACTGTAGATAAAATGTAAATGGATTGCATATAAAATGCATATAGACTGACAAACAAGCATTTGCTTTGTGAGTGTTTGTGTTTTATGCCTACACCACTTACTTGGCCATTGGAACCTACAATTGAGTTGACTGTTTTGGATGAAAGGGGATGTTCAATGAATGGTACTGCACAGAATTCCTAGGTGCGTTGCAAGCAACGTGGAAAATTAGTGGAGAGAGTTGGCTATCAGAGCAACAGGTGGCAACGGGATCAAGTTCAGTGGACCAAAGCCAGGGTTTATGACAGGGTCAGGGGCCAGTAAAGCCCCGGCTTGGAACATGTGGACAGACAGACAATCACACAACGGGGTGACTCTGGGGGCTCCCGCCCTCCAGAAGGGGGGGCTCCGCCCCAAAAGTGAGTGGTTTGTGTTGTACACAAAAAGTGTGATGCCTTAGTGTGATTTCTTGCCAGCTGACCACCAGGTCCTTGTAACTGATGCCATACTGTACTGCCTCTTTATGCAGGTACGCTATTACAGCTGTCAAAGTTGAGGGCCTAGCTGTCCCCCCGACTCCCCCCCCCCCCTCTCCCCCTCCCGCTACCCCACCCACTCCCCCCATGGACCCCAGTCAGCCCCCGGAGCCCCCATCTCCCCAACCCCCACCACCCCAGCCACCTTCTCCTTCCCCTCCCCCCCCTCCGCCCCTCACCCCTTCTCCCAGCCCACCGCAACTGCCCCCCTCTCCACCTCCCCACCCAAGCCCCCCACAGCTACCCCCCTCTCCGCCCCCTCCCCTGCCCCTCAAGGCCCCCCTATCTCCCCATCACCTCCCCACCCAAGCCCCCCAATTCCAGCCCCCCTGTGTAGCATCATCGTCAGTGGAAGAAAGGAGTTTTCAGCTACAAGGAGGCCCTTCAAGACAGAGCCAGAGGGCAGTCAGGTATGGAACTCCCTGTGATTATGCTGGTGATGGTTGTGTGTGTGCTGCTGCTGCTGCTGCTGTGGTGATGGTGGTGATGATGGATTGGTGGGGGTGGGGTGTGTGTGGGGGGGTGATGATGGTGGATAGTGGGGTAGGTTGTGCATGTGGGTGGGGTGGGGGAGGGGGGGGACATTCAGCTACAAGGAGGCCCTTCAAGACAGAGCAAGAGGGCAGTCAGGTATGGAACTTCCATTGATCATGCTGGTGGTGGTACGTGATGATAATGATGATGATGGGGTGATGAGGGATTGGTGGGGGTGGGGTGTGTGGGGGGGGTGATGATGGTGGGGTGGGGGGGTAGGGGTGCATCGGTATGTGTGGGGGGGATGGGGGAGGATAGGCATTCAGCTACAAGACGGCCCTTCAAGGAAGAGCAAGAGGGCAGTCAGGTATGTGGCTTCCATTGATCATGCTTCTGATGGTTGTGTGTGTGTGCTGCTGCTGTGGTGATGGTGGTGATGATGGATTGGTGGGGGTGGGGTGTGTGTGGGGGGGTGATGATGGTGGGGGGTAGGGGGTGCGTGTGTGTGAGGGGGGTGGGGGGTGATGTGCATTCAGCTACAAGGTGGAGCAAGAGAGCAGTCAGGTATGGAACTTCCATTGATCATGCTGGTGATGGTGGTGGTGGTGTGTGATGGTGGGGAATACATGTGGGTGGAGGTGGTGATGATGGTGCTGCTTGAGTGATGGTGGTGATGATGGATGGATGGATGAGGGTGGAGGTTGTGATGATGGATGGATGTGTGTGTGTGCTGCTGCTGCTGCTGTGGTGGTGATGGTGGTGATGATGGATTGGTGGGGGTGGGGTGTGTGTGGGGGGGTGATGATGATGGATAGTGGGGTAGGGTGTGCATGTGGGTGGGGTGGGGGTGGGGGGGACATTCAGCTACAAGGAGGCCCTTCAAGACAGAGCAAGAGGGCAGCCAGGTATGGGTATCCCATTCATCATGCTGGTGATGGTGGTGGTCATGCGTGATGATGATGATGATGATGATGGGTGGATTGATGGGGGTTGGGTGTGTGAGGGTGGGGATGATGATGGTGGGGTAGGGTGTGTGTGTTGGGAGGGGGGGGGGGGGGGGGGGGGGGGGGGGGGGGGGGGGGGGGGGGGGGGGTATAGGCATTCAGCTACAAGGTGGCGAAAGACTCTTCTCCCTCAACCCCCTCACTCACTCACTCAACTCCCTCCCTCACTCCTTCCCTTTGAAGGAGTGAGGGAGAATCTTCTCATTTTTCTTATTCTTCTTCCTCACCCCCCTCCCTCCACTCACTTACTCACTCACTCACTCAACTCCCTCCCCTCCCCTCCCCTCCCCTCCCCTCCCCTCCCCTCCCCTCCCTCCCCTTCCCACCCTCTTTGCAGGAATAGGCTACCCGTGTGGATTTACTAGTATTCTTCTCCCTCAACCCTCTCACTCACTCTCTCACTCTCTCACTCAACCCACTCCCTCACTCCCTCTTTGCAGCGAAGGGCTACACATGTGAATTCACTCTTCTTCTTCTACCTCAGCCCCCTCACTCACTCCTTCTATGCAGGAATGGGCTACCCGTGTGGATTCACTAATGATCTTCTCCCTCAACCCCCTCATTCACTCTCTCACTCAACCCACTCCCTCACTCCCTCTTTGCAGCTTAGGGCTACACATGTAAATTCACTCTTCTTCTTCTACCTCAGCCACCTCACTCAGTCACTCACTCAACTCCCTCCCCTCCCTCCCTCTATGCCTCTATGCAGGAATAGTCTGTCCGTGTGGATTCACTTTTCGGATCCGTTGTCTCAGTGAGCATAGATGCAAATGCCTACCCATGTAAATTTACTTATCTTCTTCTCTCTCAACCCCCTCACTCCCTCAAATCCCTCCCTCACGCCCTCTATGCAGGAATGGGCTGTTCGTGTTGATTTACTCTTCTTCTTCTCCCTCACCCCCCTCACTCACTCCCTCAACTCACTCCCTCACGCCCTCTTTGCAGGAATGGGCTGTTTGTGTGGATTCTCTATTCGGATCCGGTGTCTCCGTGAGCATAGATGCAAATGGAAACACATGTAAATTTACTTATCTTCTTCTCCCTCAACCCCCTCACTCCCTCAACTCCCTCCCTCACGCCCTCTTTGCAGGAATGGGCTGATCGTGTGGATTCTCTATTCGGATCCGGTGTCTCCGTGAGCAAAGATGCAAATGGAAACACATGTTAATTTACTTATCTTCTTCTCCCTCAACCCCCTCCCTCCCTCAACTCCCTCCCTCACGCCCTCTATGCAGGAATGGGCTGTTCGTGTGGATTCATTATTCGGATCCGGTGTCTCCGTGAGCATAGATGCAAGCGGAAACTACATCCCAGGCCTCTACTTCAGTGCTCTTCCTATTGCCGCTGACGGTATGGTGCCGAACGTCGCTCAAGCGATTGCCTACACCACACTTGAAGACATGGTGCTAGCTGACTTCATCGCCTCCTTTAACTCTGGGGTCGACAGTCCCGTGCTCCAGCTAGCGTCGCTATTCAAGATGAGCTGTAATGATGAGATCCGTGCTGAGGTGTCAGGCTGCGGTGCAAATGTGTCCATGCTGTACAACGGAGATGTACTGCCAGATGCCATGGCCTGGCTGAATACAGTACATAATGTTCTGCCAGCCTGTCCACTACCTCTACCCCCGCCATTACCACTTCCGCCACCACCCCCACCGCCACCACCACCACTTACAACACCCCCACCGCCACCAGCCTCACTGCCACCACCCCCACCGCCACCACCACTCACACCCTCATTGCCACCACCTCCATTGCCACCACCCCCATTGCCACCACTCACACCCTCACTGCCCCCACCCCCACCTCCATCATCACTCACACCCTCACCGCCACCACCCTCAATTCCCCAACCACCCCAACCCACAACCTCCGACTCGCCTTACAACCCCCCTGCCTCCAGGGCTCCCATTCCTGCAGCCCCTACCAGCACCACCACCCCCATCAACAACAACAAACCCCCGTACGCACCCTCCCCAGCAACGCTTCCACCCTCAGATCAGCCATACACACCTCCACCCATGCTCGCCCCAATACCATACTTCCCATATGCATCCCCCCCCAGGGCGAACCTCCAGCCGTACATATCTGACATGCCCTCTCCCATTGTCTCACTTCCTTCCATTAACACCCCCCCTCACATGGATCCCCGTCCTATCACCATACCTCCACCCACTGGCCTTCCATACGCTCCACCCACACGCGCACCCACCAACCTTGCAGACCCTTCCCTACCTCCTAAACCTACACCAGCACCCACACCCACTAACCTCCCATATCTTCCATACAAACCTTACTCACCCTACGCACCCTACTCTCCATCAGACCCAGATACTCCGTACCCCCCCTACCCTGTGTATTTTCCACCTCAACCAGCAACACCTCCGCCTGGTTTACCAGCACCCCCACGACCATCACCACCACTCTCTCCACCACCCCCATCTCCACCACCACCCTCTCCACCAACTTCACCACCACCACCTTCACCCACACCTCTTCCACCACCACCACTACCTTCACTCCCACCTCCATCCCCTCCACCACCACCTCCTTCACCAACATCTCCATCACCATCACCATCACCACGTCCATCTTTACCACTACCTCCTTCAAATCCTCCATTATCACCACCTCCACCCCCTCCACCACCACCACCATCTCCTTCACCACCACCACCATCGCCTTCATTAACATCTCCTTCACCTCCATCACCACCACCACCTTCACCACCACCTCCATCACCACCACCATCTCCACCACCTCCACCACCACCACCACCTTCACGGCCACCCCCTTCGCCACCAACTGCACCACCACCACCTACACCGCGACCCCCTCCATCACCACCTCCGTTACCACCACCTCCTTTATCACTACCACCCTTACTTCCACCCCCTTCACCACCACCACCTCCACGACCACCACCCTCAACACCACCCCCGCAGCCTTCACCCTGCGCTCCTCTCATCCGCCCACCACCTTCCACGACCACCACCCTCACACCACCACCCTCCTCTCCATTCACCCTCCTTCACCACCACCACCTAAACCACTCCCACTACCACCACCTGCAACACACCACCCTCTCCTTCAGCCCCCCCTTCACCACCACCACCTCCACGACCACCACCCTCGCCTTCACCTCCTTCACCACCACCACCTCCACGACCACCACCCTCAACACCACCACCCTCGCCTTCACCTCCTTCACCACCACCACCTCCACGACCACCACCCTCAACACCACCACCCTCGCCTTCACCTCCTTCACCACCACCACCCTTACTCCAACGACCACCACCCCAACAACCACCACACCTCCAGCCTTCATCACCTCGCTTCACACCACCACCACCTCCGCAGCTCAACCCCCGTCCCACCCGACCACCAAACCTCCATTACCACCCGACCTCCTTCCTCCCCACCACCGACCCTGCACTAACTCCCACTCCCCAAATCCTTCACCACCCCCCTCCGCTTTCACCTCCCCCCTACCGTCCCCTATACTTTGCTCCCCCCTTCCCACCCCCCTCCACCACCCACCACGCCCCGCCCCCTCACCCCCCTCACCCCTCGCCCCAGACTCACCTTCCACCCCTTCACACCCCCCACTCATCTCCTCCTCCCACCTTCACCACCCCCCCCTTCACCCCCCCCACCCCACCATTCACCCCCACCACCTTTACCACTACCACCTTCACTGCCACCACCATCACCACCATCTCCATTGCCACCATCCCCATCACCACCACCACCATCTCCTCCTCCACCATCACCACCACCATCCCCATCACCACCACCACCACTCCTCCCCCACCATCAACCCTCATCCCCATTACCACACCATCCGCCATCACCACCACCACCATCCCCATCACCACCACCACCATCCCCATCACCACCATTCCTATCACCACCACCATCACCACCACCACCAGCACCACTCACAAACCTCACCCATCATCACCATCACCACCAGTCATCCGCCCCTTCGCCACCCCCTCCTTCCCACGCACCACCACCTCCCCACCAAAAAAAGAAAGGAAAGAAAGCAGACGATAAAGAAGACTCAAGGAACCAAAAAAAGCACACACAAAAAAAAAGATTGCAGAAAAGTATCCACGAACAAAAACCAAGATGACCGGAGAGGGAAAACCTCAAAGCAGCACAGACGGAACCAGGTGACAGAAGTACCCTAAGAATACAAAAAGGCAGGCAAGAAAGAGCGGAAAAAAAGCAAAAAAAAGAAAATCAGAACAACAAAAACAAACCCAGAGCGGAAGCAGAAGACGAAAACGGAAAAACACAAAACGACAACAAAAAAAAAGGGAAGCAAATGAAGAATGTAGACATCGAAGCACCAAAAAGAGGTAACCAAGACACAAGAAAAAAAACAAAAAAACAAAAGAAGAAAATTGAAACTCAAAAAAGGACACGGACCGAGAACACCGAAGAAAGACAAACACAAGAAAAGAGAGCGCCAAAGAAATAAAAAGGTAGAGGATCAGCTAAGCAGAAAACGCGGCACAGAAAAAGTAAAGGGACAATAAGAAGAGGGAAATAACACACCACAAAACGAACAAGAAGAGAGACAGGGGAACAACCAAAAAAAAGACTAATTAAATAAAAAAAAAAAGCTCCAGGCGAAAAAGAAAAGAAGGGGACAAAAAAAAAAGCGTGAAAGCGGAAACCAGAAAAACGAGTCGAGAGTAGCAAAGCAGAATGACCGAAAGAAAAAAAAACAGGAACGTGATAAGAAGGAACAAGCAGCGAAAGGGACGGAAGAAGATACAAAAACGAGGAGGCAAAAGAAAAACAAATAGAAGTGCGGAAAACGAAGAAAACCAAACGCCAACAAGCAAAGAGGAAAAAGCAAGCAGAAAGAAGGATACCTGAGCGAAATATGGAGCAGATAGACAAAAAAAAAGAAAGTCAGAAACAAAGGAGCGAAACACGGCTAAAAAAAGATGAAGAAACCAAAAATAAGCAAGCACATAAACAGCAACTAAAGTACACAAAAAAAGAAGACAAAAGACGACAAAACAGAAAAAACAGGAACAACACAAAACAAAAAACGGCAAAAACGATGCACAGGGGGGACGCACACAGGACAAAAAGAAAAATAGAAAGAATAAAACAATGGCAAAAAACGGCAAAAAGTAAAGAACAAAAGAAAAAGGAGAGAGGGCGCGCTACCTCGCAGGAAAAGGGCAAAAAAAGAAAAGGTGGCTAACGAACGAAACAACAGAGAAGGAAAAAAAAAAAGGGTGCAACAACGACAGGGGAGAAAAGATGGGAAACACCCAAAAAGGTATAAAAACCACCAAAAGAAGAAAGCAGACAGAAGTAATAAAGACGCAAGGGATATAGGGCGGGAGATGAAGGGGGAACGGATTCAAAAACTAGGAAAAGACAAAGAGCAATGCGAAGTGAAAAAAAAAAGGGAGAAGAGCATACAAGTGGAAAAAGTAAGAGAAAAGACGAGACATGAGAGCAACGGAGGAAAAAAGGAACCACAAACAGCAGAGTAAAGAGCAACTACAAGAAGAGAAACAGGCGATAGAAGCATGAGGGGGAGAGATGAGCAGCCAAAACGCGGGGGAAACGCGGAAAGGGGGAACGGATGACAAAAGGAGGAGCAACGGAAAGCTAGCGCACAGAAACGGAGAGACAAAGGCCGGACAAAGAGCCGATAAGGAGTGGAGGAAGGAACCTGAATACCGGAGAGAAGAGAGAAGAGGAGATAACAACAGACCGGGAAGAAGGAGGAAAGAAGTAAGAAAGAGCAGGGGACATAAGAGAACACAAAAAATAAAAAAGAACGGAAGGAACGGAAGGAGGAGCGAGGGGGCAGGACGGGTATGAGTGAGCGAAAGCGCAAATGAAACTGAACCTCGGAAACTAAGAAAAAAGCGAGAAAGTAGGGATGAGAAAGCATGAACAGGGGAAAAATAGGAACAAAACAGAGGAGACAGTATATCCCGCCCCCTCCCCCCCTCCCGCCCCCCACACATCCCTGGCCCCCCACACAATAGCCAGTCCCGCCTCCCCCCCACGCCCCCCACCTCCCACCCTCTCCCCCCTCCCCTTCGCAGAATACCCGCTTGACCCCCTTACCCCATCTCTTCTCTTCCCTCCACTCCTTGTGGATCCTTGAGAAAGTATGTACCTACTTATAACCAGATCGCATGCCCACCCCCCTTCACCGCCTCAACCCCCCCCGAAACCCCCTGCATCTCCCCCCCACCCCCCACACCCCCCATATCCCCCACCCCAGTCACCCCTGCACCCACATTACACCACTACCACTAATCACCACCTCCCCCACCGCCTCCATCCCCCTCCGCCCTCTCCTCCCCCCCCATCGCCATCCCCACCTCCCTCCCCCCCGGCCTCCCCCCACCATCCCCTCCCGCCCACACACCCTCCAACTACAAGCGCTCCCACCAGTCCCCCCCCCAAACAACTTCCTAAACCGCCACCCGACCACCAACAGCCACATCCCCCACTCTAACCCCCACAACCACCACCACCACCATTTCACACTTTGCGCAGTCTGGACAGTAATCAGTTCATGAAAGCGTATGCGCCATGTTACTGGTCCTCCCCTTCAGCCTCCCACCCACCCTCCCACCTAGCCCTCCACCTAGCCCCCCTCCCATCCCCCCCCCCCACCCCCCCATCTAGCCTCCCTCCACCCCCTCCTCACCACCACCCACTGCTCCCTCCTCACCACCACCCACCGCTCCCTCCTCTCCATCATCACCACCACCAGTTGAGCTATGCGCGGTCTGGGACAGTACATCCGGGATCATGAAAAGGATAATGGAGCCATGTGTTGTCCTCCCCTTTAGCCCCCCACCCAGCCTCCCACCCACCCTCCCATCCAGCTCCCCCACCTGGCCCTCCCACCCACCCTCCCACCTAGCCTCCCACCCACCCTCCCGCCCACCCCCCCACCCAGCCTCCCCCTCCACCCCCTCCTCTCCACCACCCACTGCTCCCTCCTCACCACCACCCACCGCTTCCTTCTCTCCATCATCGTCACCACCAGTTGAGCTATGCGAGGTCTGGGACAGTGCTTCAGGTATCATGAAAAGGGTAATGAAGCCATGTAACGTCCTCCCCTTCAGCCTCCTCCCCACTCTCCCACCCAGCCCCCCCACTCAGCCTACCCTCCACCCCCTCCTCACCCCCACCCACTGCTCCCTCCTCGCCTCCAAGCCCCAGTGCCCCAGACACCCCACAATTCCCCGACACCCCATACACGCCTTACACACCATACACACCCTATCCACCCTCCACACCCTCCGCATCTTTTCCCGACTACCCCTTCTACCCCGACACTCTCTATCCACACGCACCACCTCCTGACTCCCCCTACTATCCCGACACACCCTATCCCCCATACCCACACGTACCTCATGCATCCACCCCACCACCACAACGCTCCCCACCACCAGCCACCAGCACGACCACCCCACCCCCAAGGGGATACCTCCCTTCCCCCCCACTTCCCTATGTAGCCCCAGAGGAGGAGGAGGCCCCCCCTCCCTACCATCAGTACACACCACCCTTCACGGAGCCGTACCTCCCTGATGCACCTTACACCCCAATGTCACTACCCTAAGGAATCCATCTGGTGCTTAGAGTGATGTAGGAGGTAGAGAGGATGCCCCCCCTCCCCTCCAAACAAGGACCGAGTACACACCACCCATTGCAGAGCCGTACCTCTCTGACACACCTTACACCCCAATGTCACTGCCCTAAGGAATTCACCTGGTGCTTAGAGCGGTGTAGGAGGTAGGGAGGATGCCCCCCCTCCCCTCCAAACGAGGAGGAGTACCCACCACCCTTCACGGAGCCGTACCTCCCTGACGCACCTTACACCCCAATGTCACTGCCCTAAGGAATTCACCTGGTGCTTAGAGCGGTGTAGGAGGTAGGGAGGATGCCCCCCCTCCCCTCCAAACGAGGAGGAGTATCCACCACCCTTCACGGAGCCGTACCTCCCTGACGCACCTTACACCCCAATGTCATTGCCCTAAGGAATTCATTTGATTTGAAGTTGAATGACCCAACCCATCCCACATGCACACACACCTCCTGCCCTCTATGAGGATCCTGACGAGGAGGATGCCCCCCCCCCCCCCCCGCCAAACGACATACAGATCTGGGCAAATAATAAATAAAGTGTCCATCCGGCCTTATGACGAGGCGCAAGGTTGAGGGGGCCAGCCCGTTTGCTTCCACTGGGGCCAACCACCAATACATCTGTGCATCTATTCTATTTTTGCAGTCCAGGGGTTGCCAATCCAGCTTAAGTGTATTGCCCGATATCAGATAATCAAGATCATTCTAGATTGCATTCTTGAACTTGAGCAAAGCCCAAGACAAAGAGCCCTAGAAAATAGGACCATCCGCCAGCATTATGACGAGGGGCACTGCAATACAGTGCGGAACAAGCTCCCTGCCCTGGGACCAGAAAATAAGGCCGTCTGCCAGCATTATGATGATGAGGGGCACTGCAATACAGTGCAGAACAAGCTCCCTGCCCTGGGACCAGAAAATAGGGCCGTCTGCCAGCATTATGATGATGAGGGGCACTGCAATACAGTGCAGTACAAGTTTTAGGTTTCAAAGTAACACCCTTCAAAAGCGGTGCAATGCGAGTAAATATGGTTTTGCAGTGTCTGCAAGTTAATGTGGTCTGCAATTACATATGCTCACTGTCTGCCTGGCAAGTAAATACCATATATATATATATATATGTGTAGATATAAAGTACCATATTTACTTGACATGCATTTTTTAGTTGTGAAAGGATTTTCACCCCAGGAGGTGTATTGCCATATTTAAACCGATAGGTATGTGTCCAAATTGGTGCAATGCAAGTACATATGGTCTGGTGCTGCGCAGTGGTGAGCGTGATGGGCCCATAACCTGAAGTTCAAGGTATTGATGTTTACTTGAACTTGGTTACAAAGCTTCAGCCAGCAATTTGGCTGCTCGCGGTCTTCGGCAAATAATGAAGTTCGAGGTATTGATAATTATTTGAACTTGAACTTGATTACATAGCTTCAGCCAGCAATTTGGCTGCTCACCGTCTTCGGCAATGAAGTTCAAGGTATTGATGTTTAAAATAGACTGGGAAGGTAGTTAAGTACCTCCCATCGCAGAACTCACCTGCTCCATAGCTTGGCTCGACATTTGTGGATTCATGGCTGCTCATCAGCCCCACGTCTCGTCATAAGGCGGAACATGTGCTTGTTTTATAATTGTGTTTTTGTGTGCATATCTGTGTGCCTGTGTGAGTGGGTGTTAGGGAACGGCAAATCATATGATGCTGACCAAAGACAAGTATGATATCATACAAAAATCATATGATTTAAAATCATGATATGATGCCCCAGGTTAAAGTTACTTAGTCAGACCGCCGTCATCATATGATATCGTTTGATGACATGATATCATATTGCCTATCCCTATTCGTAAGCCTAGTCCTCAGACCGGCTCGCTGTTCGTGCCAGGCCAATGAGGGGGGGGGTTATGGCAGAACTAGGGTAGGTTCTACCGCAGGGCTTACCGGGCGGCACCGGTACGTAGCCCTAGCTGGCACTGGCCTCGGACCTGACATGTAGTTACCGCTGCCGTTCACTCGGCCTATACGTGCGTCTATGTGTGCGCTATACAACAGTTATATACCGTAGCACAACATCAGGTTGTGTCTGCAAGTTAATGTGGTCTGCAATTGAATATGGCCAGTGTCTGCATGTCAAGTAAATATATACCCTATTTACTTGACGTGCAATTTTTTAGTTGTCAAAGGATTTTCACCCCATTAAGTGGCATTGCCATATTTAAACTGATAGGTACGTGCCCAGGCCCCATGATATTATTGATGCGTAGGCCCAGAATAACTCCTTTTGTGGCACACTTGAATCTGGTTTGGATGGTGGGGAATTGAATTAAAAATAATTCCACCATATGTAACAATTTATGGAGCGCCCCAGATCTGAGATATCCACTAACCTCTGAGCTCACAAATAATTATTTGCCTTTTGGGGTGCCTTCCAGGGTAATTCAAAGCGCACCTTTTGAGCGCTGACTTTTTGACCCCCTCTGCGCTTTAAGCGCAGTTTTTTGCAACCCCCTGTGGGCGCAGCAAGCAATTTTTGCGCTTTTTGCACTACAAAGCGCAGTTTTTTGTTTTCAAGTGCGCTAAAGCGCTGGCCAATTTGGCCATTTGAAGTACCCTGGTGCCTTCCGTCTATCCATTCACTGCCCCATTATTTCAAGCACCAACGATCTACAGTTTTTTGGGCGGAGCCCCCATTTAAAGGGGGTGTGAGCCCCCAGGGTTACCCATGTTTCCGTCCGACCATCCATCCATCTGACCGAGACGAAGCCTGAAACGTCAGCCAACGGTCTCATCACTAACTCGCTTCCGTTGCCACCTGTCGCTCAGTCGAGAACATCTCTCCGCCAGTTTGTAACGTCGCTTGTGACGCTGCATATAACTTGTCACTCTAAAATTGCCGGCCATTCTCTCCCATACAACTCGAACTTTATTGCATAGCTCCAGCCAGTAATTTGGCTGCTCGCCGTCCTCGGCAGTAAAACACTTAACAAGGGGAAATGTAATGGTTGTCAAACTTGAACTTGGTCACCGTATAATTATTATAATTATGATTATAATAATTATAATTATTATTATTTCTGCTCCCGCCTTTTTGATCGCTCGCAGATGCTCTCGAGGACAGCACGCTCACCATGGCAGCAGCAATGAGTGATTTTTCCATTTCATGATACTTGAGCCGGAGGGGCCCTCTGACTCCCGCAACTACCTGGCCGGCCGACAGCCTGGCACAGAGCTCTCCGCGACCGGCCCCCGCCCCTGCTGGTTTGCGACAAATTCGCACTGCGCCGTTGCAGCGCGTTGTCCACGATTCCTCTCTTACTGAGCAGACTCCCGCAAGCAATTTCCCACTCCCTCACTTGAATGAAAGCTTCAAATCTACAGCCGCATGGTGGCAGTCCTAACCAACTCTTTCGATTGAGTTCATCTCCCCTCCCTCCCATTTTGCCCCGCCTCTTCCGATTACCTCGTTTTCTTGCACGCACCCAACAGCTCTCGTGGGCCTGCTGCTAAAATGTGCTTGCTCGCAACATTCCGATTCCCAGTGCTCGTATCTGGTCTTGGGATGGAGCGCTCATCTGGGTGCATGCTGTCCAGCCGGCTGAATGGCTAGCTCTTCTGCTCCCCACAGCGGAGGCATGAGAGAGCTGAATCCATTCGAGGTGGGTGACAGAAAGGGTGCTGCTTTCTTCTCAAGCAAGAATGAGAACACGATTTTTCGCTTTCACATTTTCCCTGGTATTTTGTCCTACTGCCGGTCAAGGCGAGCAGCCAAATCGCTAGCTGAAGCTATGTATTCTCCAAGTTTCTCCAGTTATACTTCAACTTGAACTCCAAGCTATGTATTCTCCAAGTTCAAGTGTACACGAGGCATGCAAGCAAGGAAGTGTCCAAAACCTGTTTACATGGTTTCACCACAAAGCTAGGATTGTTGGAACGTTGCCACTTCCATTAGGGCTAAAGACGTTCTCCTATTTCACGACGCACATAATACAATTTCATCACACAACCTGTCACACAACGGAAGACTTTAAAGGGAACAAAACGCTAGACAAACCGCATACAATGCATTGACTGTCCATGTTTACGGTGGGTAAAATTACTGATATGCCATGCGACATAAGCACCCCTCCACTTAATCAATGCAATTCTTCCATCTCGCAAATGAAATTGTTCGTTGGGCGAATGAAATCATTCCATCTCACGAATGAAATTGGTCGTTAGGCGAATGAAATACTAATTGGACTGTATCCACAGGATGGTAAGAGGCAGCAGAGTGGGAGGAGGAGATCAAATGGCTCCAAAAATGGAAATATATATTATGTCAGAACTAGGTACGGGATCAATCAGTCAGTCAGCCAGAAATAGATACCAGATCAGTCAGTCAGTCTGTCAGAACTAGATTCTAAATCAGTCTGTCAGAACTAGGTCAAGATTAATCAGTTAGTCTGCCAGAACTCGACACGAGATGACTCCATCAGAAGTACACACGAGATCAGTCAGTCAGTCAGAACTAGATCAAGATCAGTCAGAAGGGTAAAGGGAGCTGGTTAGGGTCCCATGGTTATTCTTCAAAGTGGACAGTGGTCCAGGGGTCCTGGGCACGACTGAGCAATCATCAAGTCAATGCCAGGACAAGCAAGCCAGCTGGAGAGCGCATCAAATATTACCTGAAGACGAATGTGGAGTTTGGAATGTGGAGTGTGGAGAACCTGAAGAGAGAATGTGTCCATCCATAATGTAAGGCAAGGTGGCTTGGCCGCATTCATCAAGGGCAGGTATCCTACTCCTACCAAGGTATCCTAGTCCTATCGAGGTGGCTTGGCTCCATCCATAATGAAACACAAGGTGGCTTGGCCACACCCATCAGGGGCAAGTATCCTACTCCTACCAAGGTATCCTAGTCCTATCAAGGTGGCTTGGCTCCATCTATAATGTAAGGCAAGGTGGCTTGGCTCCATGCATCAAGTCAAGGTATCCTAGTCCTATCAAGGTGGCTTGGCCCCATTAATAATGTAAGGCAAGGTGGCTTGGCTTCATCCCTCAAGTCCAGGTAATCACTGCTCCCCAGCAGCAGCGGCAACCACCCCAACTTGGCGTGACCGTGAGCTCCGTGCCGGGGCAGGCACACCTGTCTTGGGGGCCTTAGGGGCCTTGGGCGGGAGGGCAGCCTCCTTGTCCGTAGCCCCTCCAACAGAGGGGCCCTGAGCCTTCTGTGCCCCCCCTCGCCTGCACCCTCGACCGGTGGGCTCAGCAACCTCTTCCTTGACTACCTCGTCTGGAACTGCTATCTGTGCGGAGTTGTCGGCTTCCAATGCACCTCCGCTACGGACCGCGGCCTGCACTCCCCCACGTGCCAGCAGCTGGGCCTGGAGTAGGTGGCCAACGCTCTTGAATCCTCGCTCCTGCAAGTAGGCAGGTAGGTGGGTTGGTGAGTGGATGGGTTGGTATGTGGGTTGGCAGGTTGGCTGGTAAGTGGGTTAGTGGGTGGGTTGGTAGGTGGGTGGGTGACCAGGTAATCAGCTGGGCCTGGAGCAGGTGGCCAACGCTCTTGAAGCCTCGCTCCTGCAAGTAGGCAGGTAGGCGGGTTGGTTGGTTAGTGGTTGGGCTGGTAGATGGGTAAGTAAGCAAGTGGGTGGGTGGTTAGGTAGGCATATGGTAGATAGTGGGGTTGTTGCAGATATATCCAGCTTAGGGGTTCATCACAGCAATGGGCTAACATCCAGAAAACCAGCGATACAATATCATATGATGTAATGTCATCATATGCTATCATACAATGCCGGCAGTCTGACTCACTTGTGCATCGTAGATAGCAATGCCTGTTGGGCGCAGCCCCCTCTTCTTCATGCAGATTGAGCTGTTGCACATCCACCCAGCATCGGGGTTCTCTTCCTCATAGCAATGGGGACACAACCAGGTGCCATCCGCCATCTGCTTTCGCACGCACTCCATCTCTGAGCCGTAGCGGATGAGTAGGCAGGCGCGGCAAAAGCGACCGAAGGCGGCGTGGCAACGGGAGCAGTCGGTCTTGCCTACGGGTGGGAATGTGAGAAACAGGTTTAGACTGCGAAACGCCATGAACATTTGTAAAAACGGTGAACTATATGTAGGATGAGCAGGGGAGCACAGTATTAGCGACCGAGGTGGAGTGGCAACGAGAGCAGTCTGTCTTGCCTACGGGTGGGAATGAGTGGAACAGGTTTGGAATCTGAAACATCATGAACATCTGTACACACCAACTCCTGGTTTGTGTCACATTTATGTTGGTGATGTTGGTAGTGGTAGGTGGTATGTTCACTGTGGTTGATGGCAGGTGATGTTGGTGGGGGGTAGGAAATGGTGGGGGGTAGGAGATGGTGGGGGGGTAGGCGGTGGTGGTATGCACGCTGTGGTTGATGGCAGGTGATGTTGGTGGGGGGTAGGAAATGGTGGGGGGTAGGAGATGGTGGGGGGGGTATGGCGGTGGTGGTATGCACGCTGTGGTTGATGGCAGGTGACGTTGGTGGGGGTAGGAATGGTGGGGGGTAGGAGATTGGTGGGGAGGGTAGGCGGTGGTGGTATGCACGCTGTGGTTGATGGCAGGTGACGTTGGTGGGGGGGTAGGAAATTGGTGGGGGGGTAGGCGGTGGTGGTATGCACTCTGTGGTTGATGCAGGTGACGTTGGTGGGGGGTAGGAAAATGGGGGGGGGGTAGGAGATGGTGGGGGGGTAGGCGGTGGTGGTATGCACGCTGTGGTTGATGGCAGGGTGACGTTGTGGGGGGTAGAAATGGTGGGGGGTAGGAGATGGTGGGGGGGTAGGCGGTGGTGGTATGCACGCTGTGGTTGATGGCAGGTGACGTTGGTGGGGGGTAGGAAATGGTGGGGGGAAGGAGATGGTGGGGGGGTAGGCGGTGGTGGTATGCATGCTGTGGTTGATGGTAGGTGATGTAGGTGACATTGGTGATGTTGGTAGTGGTAGGTGGTAGGTGGGTGTGGTGGTAGGTGGTGGATGGGTGTGGTGGGTGGTGATGGACACTCAAACACAGTCACACACAGCTACAACCTCACCGATGCACTCCTGGTTGGCGTCACGGTTCTGGCAGCGAGGACAGTTCTCCTCTCCACACAGCTTCTTCTGTCGGCAGAAGTGGCAAGTGATTCCGACGTGAGAGTCGTACACCGAGCCTCTCCCTTGGCTATTGCAGCGGTGCATCTGGATCTCTGCTTGCTGCTGCTCAGAGGGGGCGGCGGGAGCGATGATACTGCCCTTGCGATCTGCGAGGGTGTTGTTGTTGTTGTTGTTGGTAGTGGTGGAAATATCGATGTCTGCTTGCTGCTGCTCAGAGGGGGCGGCGGGGGCGATGATACTGCCCTTGCGATCTGCAGGGAGAGGGGGGGGGGGGGGGGGGGGGGGGATTGTTGTTTATCATAAGATGAAGGTGGGCGCATTATTTCTGGTGGTGGGTAATGGTGGGTAATGGTGGGTGGTGGTGGGTGGTGGTGGGAAAATTTGGGAGATACCAGGGGATATAAGGGGAGACTCGCCTTTGTGTCCACCAGATATCACTTAGGGGTCCCCCAGAGGGTCATCTTACACTCTAAACTAAATAAATGACCCGTACTACTTCATATTGCTACTTGCTGCTTCTAACTACTGCTAACATGTTTCATGCCCAAGAAGGTGCCAAGAAGGTGCTAAATGTAGCGAAAAAGAGAGTCATGAGAGATCAACCCATGCGGACGACCAGGGTGTCATCATTATCGCTATAAATTAAATTGAATTAAATGACCCCTACAGCTTCAGATTGCTACTTGCTGCTTCTGACTACTGCCAATGTGTTTCATGCTCAAGAAGCTGCTGAGAAGGTGCTTAACATAGCGTAAAAAAGAGACAAGAGAGATTAACCCATGAGGTCAACGGGTCGTCGTAGGGAGGGCGGACATTCTCATTGGTAGGCGATAGAAGTGGTAGGTGTCGGTAGATTCATTTAGGGGAGACTCACCCATGAGATCGACCAGGGGGTCGTCGTAGGAAGGGCGGTCGTTCTCGTCGATCTCACGGTGGGAGTACTCCACCGCACTTCCTTGCACGCGCCTCGAGCGACGGGGGGACATGATGGGTTGGGCCGTCCGCTCCTGCACATTGAGAAGTAAAGAGATGAATAGGCTTAGATTGGCTTGGATTAGGTTTGGCTATCTGTCGTGACATCAGTGTTGAGCTGACTAGCAGGATCAAGCACAGGATGTACTGGGCGATGTACAGGTAGCGGGATCTGATGGGTCGGGTCAACCGCTCCTGTACATTGAAAAGGTGGGGTTTCGGTTAAGGTAAGTGGGGGCTAACCTCACCTTACCCGCCCTTGCAAATTTGAAATTTGATGTTGTTACGCCTTGCCACGGGGCTAGGTTTGAAGGAACTTTAGATGATGATGATGATGATGATGACCTGATGGGTTGGGTCGACTATTACTACACATTGACAATGTAGTTTTTCGGTTTGTGTGGGTGGGGGGCTAACTTCACCTTACCCGGTCTCGCACATAAAAATATTTGCATTGTTCACCATGCCGTGGGGCGTACATTTGAAGAAACTTCAAATGATGATGATTGGTGTGGTGATGACGATAACATGATGGGTAGGGTTGACCGCTCATGCACATTGAAAGGTGTGTTAAGGGTTTGTGTAAGTGGGGGCTAACTTCAGCCTACCCGCCCCTGCAAATGTATAATTT
Organism: Chlamydomonas sp. ICE-L; assembly: GCA_013435795.1. NCBI lineage: Eukaryota > Viridiplantae > Chlorophyta > Chlorophyceae > Chlamydomonadales > Chlamydomonadaceae > Chlamydomonas > Chlamydomonas sp. ICE-L. Next base: position 1,208,318 of record JACBWV010000765.1, read on the forward strand.
GACATTGTTATGTCTTGCAACAAGGCGTGAGTTTGAAGGAAGTTTAGATAATGATGGCGGTGGTGGTGGTGATGATGACTATCACCTGATAGGAAGGGCCGACGGCTCATGCGCATTGACAGTTGTTACGCATTGGGGTTGGTGTGTGTTGGCGCGTTGGTGTCTGTGGTATGTGATGGTGGTGATGATGTGTGGGAGAGGGGGTGGGTGGGTGGGGAGGGGGGGGGGGGGGGGGGGAGTGACAATCACTTGGAAATTGTTACGCCCTGCCATGGGGCGTGAGTTTGAAGAAAGCTTCCCATTTGCTTGCAGTGGGGAATGGTGGTTGTGGGGAATGGTGGCTGTGGGGAAAGTGTTCGATGACCACTCTCCTGAAAACTACCATTAAGCGCAAGAGCCTGTTTCAGTGATACGATTGGTCTAGTGGTACACCAAATCGCTAAAACGACGAGGGGTCGGGGGTTGGAGTCCCCCTACGGTCACCCCTAACGTTGCAGGTCGCTTTTAACCGCGATGGTAGCTTGTCCAGTCGAGGTGGTAAAGGTCTTAGCCTGCGTACCACTTGTTCCCTTTATACCAAGCCCCACCATTATCATTACTTTAAGCGGAGGGTTTTCATGAGGAAAGGAACTAGAGTCTTAATGTATCCCTATGAGGTTCAAAGTACCCCTGAGGGTACTGTACTGTCTTGTGGTTTTAACCGCTTTTCGGGAAAAGGACACACAGAGGTCCTTGTAGAGGACTAACTACCGGCAGGCATTAACATGCTCCTAGGGTTGGATGCCGAGAAAGGAGAAAGCGATCCTAGGCTGCAGCAAATGAATCTCACGTTGTGCCTGTACTGTCCCGTGTTCTTGGCAGTTTTGGAGAAAAATTACACACAGTGGTCCTTGTAAAGGAATAGCTACCACGGGCATAGGCATGCTCCAAGGGTCTGTTTGGATGTGAAAGGAGAAAGCAATCCTAGATTACGAAGGAATGATTCTTACCTTCCGCTTGTACTGTCCCGTGTTCTTGACTGCTTTAAAGGAATTCAGGATGGTTTGCTGCTTCAACAGTCCCATCTCGGCTGCACAAAGTTTGGGTGTGGATAGGGTAGGGGGTAAGGGGGTTCACGTGTTGGTGTTTGAGGAGGTGGTGATGGCACGAGTGTTGTTGCTTGTGGTGGTGTAAGCGGGGGAAGGGGTGTGGACCACTGTGAATTAGTCATGGGAGTAGTGGTGGAGGTGGTCCTAAAGTGGTGTTTGTGGAGTTGGGGTGGGGATGCTCAAGGTGGCGGTGGTGTTAGTGCATGTGGGTGGTGGTGGTGGGTGCTGTCATGTTGACCAGAGCTTCATGTGGTGATATGGCAGTGATGGTTTTTTTTGTGACCATTTAGGGAGGAGGGAGGAGGAATTTGGAGCTTCAGACACACAGAGCAGATAGGGCGCAGCGAGAGTCGTGGGAGGCAGCATACGTGAAACCGCATCTTGGTCAAAATGGAACATCGGAGGATCGCATACGTAGTCGGCCAAGAATTCAGATCGGAGCAAGCAGCATGCGGCTGATAGGCTACGTCCCCTGACGACGTCAGGCTGCGGGCACACTCGGAGTCCGGTATGGAATCAGGCATATTGAAACCACCATCATCATCATCATCATCATCGTCAGAAACTCGAAAACTCGAACATTTGAATGGTACGAGCATCTTGGTGACTCGGCCTGCTTGATTGCAATCTAGGTGGTACCTCGTGCGCACTTGCGATCGCCTAGGTGGTAGCTCGTGCGCAAGGCAAGGTGGTGAGGAAGGCGATCAAAGCAATGGGGGATGGGGATTTCCAGTGTCTTTTGAAAAACTCACCCAGGCGAGCCTTGTTCACGTTAATTTGCGCAATGCGCTCGAGTTCATACGCACAGGGAACCGACATTTTGACTAATCGACACGGATGAAGCAAGTAGAGGGAGGATCAAGGTTGAAGGTACTAGTGGTGGTGGTGGTGGTGGTGGTGGTGGTGGTGGTGGTGGTGGAAGTGGGAGTGGTGGGAGTGGGAGTGGTCGTGGTGGTGGGAGTGGGGCGGGAGGCGGTGGGGATGAAGTTAGTATTTTGTCTGTCACAGTCCGTTCCATCGATGCTCCACACCATTTTCGAATTTTGAATGGTTTGGGGTTCGGGGTCAAGACTCAGCTGCCAACCAGGATAACCGCGTCGCGCTGCCTCGCGCCAGAACTGAGCGCGCTCGCGCGCGCTCAGCGGGTGCGGGTGCGGGTGCTGGCGGGTGGACCCAGTCACGGGTGCGGGTAGCTTCGGGGGGAGGGGGGGGGGGGGGGGGGGGGGGGGGCAGGCCAAAGTTTGGTATTTTCTTTTCCGATCATGTAAAGCAAACGCGAAGCAATTTCGGTGGTTCACATTGTCGTTTCACCTCCTACCATGCCTTGCGGCAAAAGTTGCCCGAAAGTGCCGAGGGTACACTAGGGTACGTAAGTGAACGCCGCGAGCTTTACAGAGCACAGGAGTCGATAAATCGCCATCAAATTGTGCCATCCATCACATTGCATGAAGCTCAATTGCCAGAGACGGCGAGATTCTGCCCCCCGTTCCCTGCCCCGTTCCGACTACTGCGGAACGGTACTCGGTATGCCAGCCTGTCAGGGCTTGAAATGGCCTGGTATGGTACGAGTGCAGGTCAAATCTCCCATTTAGGGTGACCTTTTCAACTTCTCAACCAACTTCACCTAGATTGAATATGTTGGGAGGGTTTAAATTAGTGACCTGCAACAGGAATTGTGTAATAAACTTGTGCAAGAGTCCTGAAACATGATATTTGGGCTGCTTACGATTTCTGTAGGGATCGGCATATCATATAAGGATGGCCGAAGGTGAGTATGATATCATATGATATCATACAAATTGCATCATATGATATTTTATTTAAATTGTAACTTTAGCCTAGTCAGACTGCCGGCACCATATGAAATTATATGATTACATGATATCGGAATCATATTCATATATGATGTCATATGGCCGTTCCCTACATTTCTGCCTTGTCTGGTCTTCAATCCAGATACGGGCCTTTCAAATTTCTTACCAGCGTTGGGACATCGTGACAAAATGTGTTTAAAGGGCGAGAATAAACAATGCTGGAGAATGAGATAAAAATGGGAAAGAGTAACATGTTTGCCCGATTTTCGGCTTTTACAGCCACGTTAGTCGAGGCCAATACTGGGAAGTTTAGAACCAACCGTAACTGGGACGTTTTTTGCTAGCCTTTAACATATGGGTGTCAACTGATGATCTACCAAAAAAAGTTACGGAAAAGTTTGGTTATAAGCTTGGAGACACGTGTAACCAGATCTAGTCCCCCCTCCCCCTCCCTCCCCCCCCCCCGCCCAACAGAGTCCAAGACTTGAACCTCGAGATTGCTACAAGTTCGGCTAAATAACCAGACGAAGATGAAGGCAGTAATTTTCCTAAGGATTTTGTCCTACAATATAATTATCGACAGTGCTTGATGCCCAGGCCTGTGTTTTGAGGAAACTTTAAATATCGGCCTGCACGATATTGCTTACATTCTGGCTCAACCAATAAACTCAAATTTCGGTTACATGTAGGGTTTAGGGTTAGGGCCATCAGGGTTCAATCCGATACCTGAATAGCTGAAGACTGTATCGAACCCATGTAGGGTTTAGGCTTTTAATCCACCTCCTGAGCAGTCCTGGGATGAAATTTCTTCCACAATTAAAAAACAACTGAGAGAGGGGAAGGTATCAGGGTACTTCAAACGGACCCCAGGGGTTGCGTCCTGGGACGCATCCCAAGTCGGGAGGTTGCGTCCTGGGACGCACCCAAATCGGTAGGTTGTGTCCTAGGACGCAGTCTCACTGGAAGGCTGCATCTTACTATCAACATAACCCTCAGTCTGCGGCAATGGAGTGGTGGTGGGCCAATCAACTGATGGGTGAGACGCAACTAACATCCTGAGCCTGCGTCTGCGTCCTGCACTACCCTGGAAGGTATCTGTATGGAAGGGGCTAGCCCTCCAATCAGGGTTATTCTTATGGGAAATTGCCCACCCCCCTCCCATATCAATGTTCGTTCCGGAGCCAAGTGGCCCGGATACGTAAATAGCAGGATTTGTACTAAACCCTCTGAATTCAAATGTAATATAAAACACGGTGTCGTTTGCCGTTCTGCAAGCTTTAATTCGTACACATGATCTGATGAGAAAGTTGATACTGCGTACAAGAGGTCAGTATACAGTAGTAGACCTAGTACCTTTCTAAAAACAAATCCTGTCCGACCATTTATGATTTTTAGTTTTTTCCTACGGGGGCCCTCAGCTCGTGCTATTGGGGTAATCTAATTCTACAAGATAATCACATCTTCGTCTCAGGGATGATCATTTAATTGCGCGACTATTTTTCGCATTTTAAATAAAATGTTTTAGGTATTTCCATCCATCACAGGAATCAGGATTAATGACCAGCTTCATGCTAGAGTCCTTATCCACCAATCCAGGTCCATTTTCAATCTAAAAAAAATGATCCTCATCGTATAACAGACATGGTAAAATGAAATGCACAATGACCACTCTTCTGTTTTCAACCACCATATCACACCACCTGCAATTCTGCCAGAACGAGATGCACTCCTTCCTGATTCAACATTGAAGTTGTGAACTCCAAGCCGTAGTCTTTCTCCCGTGTGCATTTAATATCATCTCCATTATTTAATAAGTTAGTTTATGTGGAACTATGGTTTCTATGTGAATACCGCCCCCACTGCAAGCAAGCAAGCAAGCAAGCAAGCAAGCAAGCTGGCCCCCCCAAGCACACACCTCGCAATATGGCGTACTATTTACTTATCTATCTGAATATCAGTCAAAGTCAGGTCCTCCTCCCTTAGCAAGTCTTAAAACTGTATAATCCGCTAAATTTGCCTACTGTTTGTTTTAGTTGTGAATAATGTATATCGCAGTAATAACGCAAGGGGGGGACATGGAATTGGAAGAAGTTGAGCAGCTCAGAGTTGGCTGGAAAAACATGTAACAATACGATACAACACAATCCTCCCTTTGAATTGTGCCCCCAATTCAGCAGGGACCAGATTATCAAGTGGGTGTTTAAGTAGCCCTTCTTGATAATATATAATTGATTTGATTTAATCTTGATTTTTCGAGCTTGGACGAGTCTCTTCGGCCTATCATGCAACTTTTAACTGCAGCACACACATAATGCTCCTACTATTATAGAGCTCATCTTGTCATCTTGGCCCCGAGTAGCGTACGGGTTAGAATGGTCACCATAACCGGAGTAGTCCACGGTTCGAATCTGAACCCCGACATGTGCACGAGAAATCCCTGGTTCCTGTGGATCTCGCACGGGGGGTAATTGTTCACTACAATGTGCTGACGGTTAGACGCCAAACCTGGCGTATAGAACCTTGTAACAATTCTTGTCATCATGACTATTCAAAGTTTGGCAAGTCTTTTTGGCCTGACAGGCACTCAAGCTACCTCTGGTTCACTAAATGTGCTGACGGTTAGACGCCAAACCTGGCGTATAGAACCTTGTAACAATTCTTGTCATCATGACTATTCAAAGTTTGGCAAGTCTTTTTGGCCTGACAGGCACTCAAGCTACCTCTGGACAGTAGCACACACACAATGCTACCGGCAATCTAGTGGGGACCTCGACTATTCGAAGTTTGTCAAGTCCCTTCAGCCTATCATACAACCTCTGGACAGTAGCACACACACAATGCTACCGGCAATCTAGTGGGGACCTCGACTATTCGAAGTTTGACAAGTCCCTTCAGCCTGTCATACAACCTCTGAACAGTAGCACACCCCCAATTCTACTGGTAATCAAGTGTTGACCTCGTCTATTCGAAGTTTGACAAGTCCCTATAGCCTATCATGCAACCTCTGAACTGTAACACACACAATGCTCCTGATATTCTTGCTGCTCATGGATCGCTTGTTCTCCATAGCTGCCTCCGGGCCCTCTGTGCCAGCTCATGGTACTATAACTGCTCGTGGATCACATGTTCTCCATAGCTGCCTTCAAGGTCCTCTGCGCCAGCTCATGGTACCTTCCCTCTAGCTGCTGACCGCCAGCTCATGGCACCTTCCCTCTAGCGCAGACCGCCAGCTCATGGTAACTTCCCTCTAGCTGCTGACCGCTACGGCTGTGCTGCCATTGCCCCACTGAGCAGGCCCAGCAGGCTGCTGTTGAGGGGTTGTGCTCCCCCTCCCCCTGCCGGTGAAGGGGATCTGAAAGCATCCAGGGCGATGGTAAGCAGGCACGGAAGACAGGCTGTGGGTTGTGGCAACACAGGTGGGGCACCGTTTTTTGTTGCAGCCTCCTCCATGCCCCTCCCCCTCTCTGTCCCTATCGTCACTGTAATTTTCGCGCACAAGGCCAACCTCCCCTGAGCTGCCTCCGCCTCCGCCACCACTGTAAACGCCACTACCAACACCTCCATCATTTCACCACCAGCACCATCAACTGGTGGGGCATCGAGCAACATTATCATTACTTGACTGTGGTGAGGGCATGCTGCATTCACTAATGCTTGTCCATCTTGAGAATCTGCTCGTGTGGCATGCTGTGGGGCATCCAACAACATGAGCACGACATCAATGTTGCCTCAGCCTGCTGCATACACTATTGCCTGTCCATCTTGCGAATCTGCACGTGTAGCATGCTGTGGGGAATCCAACAACATATGCACTACACCACTAAACCATCAGCCTCTCCCTTTGGTGAAAGGTGTTACAAAAGATTGCAGTGCACTGAAGAAGCTAAGACCTGGATTCAGCAGTAACAACTGGTTAGCTAGACAAAAGTCAACTCACGAGGAAGAAAAGACACTAATGAATCTCTAGACAGGGAATTGGGGACCTGTCCTTTGACTATCAAGTACAAACTGGAAATGTGGTGGGTGGTGGAATTGTGTTCCTTGAGTAAAAGCAAGCAATCGATATGACCAGACATCTAGGAGCTTCTGCACGTTCTCATGAAGACAGTACCTTCAGTCAATTTTGGGCATCGAACTACTTCATCGGATGATGCACACTGGAGTGCCAGACCATCTTGGCAGTCTGCGTGTGCAGCATGCTGAGGTGAACACAGCAGCATCTGAACTACCTCAATGTGGCCACGTGATGCTGCCTCCACTAGTGCCTGTCCATCTTGGCAGTCTGCGTGTGCAGCATGCTGCGATGCATCCAGCAGCATCTGAACTACCTCATGGTGGCCACGTGATGCTGCTTCCACTAGCGCCTGTCCATCGTTGCAGTCTGCGTGTGCAGCATGTTGTGGTGCATCCAGCAGCATCTGAACTACCTCACGGTGGCCACGTGATGCTGCTTTCACTAGCGCCAGCCCATCGTTGCAGTTTGCGTGTGCAACATGTTGTGGGGCATGAAGCAACATGCGAACTACCGCACTGTGGCCACCCTGTGCTGCTTCCACTAGTGCCTGTCCATCTTGGCAGTCTGCGTGTGCGGCATACTGCAGAGAATTCAGCAGCATCTGAACTACCTCACTGTGGCCAAGTGATGCTGCATACACTAGTGCCTGCCCATCTTGGCAGTCTGCGTGTGCAGCATGTTGTGGTGCATCCAGCAGCATCTGAACTACCTCACGGTGACCACCCTGTACTGCCTCCACTAGTGCCTCTCCATCTTCGCAGTCTGCGTGTGCAGCATGCTGTGGTGCATCCAGCAGCATCTGAACTACCTCATGGTGGCCATCATATGCTGCACTCACTAGTGCATTTCCAAATTGACAGTCTGCGTGTGCAGCATTTTCTGGTGCATCAAGCAGCATCTGAACTACCTCACTGTGGCCACCCCCTGCTGCATTCACTAGTGCCTGCCCATCATGGCAGTTTGCGTGTGCAGCATGCAGTGGTGCATCGAGCAGCATCTGGACTATCTCACCGTGGCCACCCGCAGCTGCCTGCACTAGTGCCTGTCCATTTTGACAGTCTGCCAGCGCAGCATGCTTTGGTGCATCCAACAGGATCTGAACTACCTCACGGTGGCCGCCCTTTGCTGCTTCCCTTAGTGCCTTCCCATTTTGACAGTCTGCGTGTGCTGCATGTTCTGGGACATCCAGCAGCATCTGAACTACCTCACGGTGGCCACGTGATGCTGCTAGGACCAGTGCCTCTCCATTATGAATGTCTGCGTGTGCAGCATGCTGTGGTGCATCCATCAATATGCGCACAACCTCACTATTGCCACGGCCTGCTGCATTCAACAGTGCCTGCCCACCTAGCAAGTCTGCATGCGCTGCATGGTGCGGGACAGTGAGGATCAAGATCTGAGCGAGATTCTCTGAGACGATAAAATGCCAGTGGCGACAAACAAGAGCGACGTTACTGATGGAGGACTCCCGATCCTGTGTAAGGCTGCACAAAAGGATGTCCTTCACCGGATCTGATGGAAGATGTGAAAAAGCTGCCATGGTGCAGATCCGAGGAAGTTAACTGCGACAGGCAAGTGAAGTCAAGTTGGACAAAGGTCTTTCTCAATGAAAAGAAGAAAGGAGGAGTTAGCTGAATAACCATGCAACACCACACAAATGTTTGGCATGTAAGGGCCTCCAAATATAGGTTATATGCAGATACAGTTATCCCCAAAGACTTTAACCGCATAACTCGTATGGCTTCATAGAGCCATAGGACAACCTGTACGCATATTCTCGAGACGTTAGGGGAGGACCCAAGACGACCCAGCCCTAGAAAGAAAACTCTACCTGGGGTGCCCTATCACCTTATCACCACTTTGAAGGCCCAATATACCCCCCCCCCCCCCCCCCCCCCCCCCCCCCCCCCCCTCCCCAGTACCTTGGTCATGGTGACATGGGGTTCAATGGAGTTCGTGGGAAATATCTCAGCTAGTTTCATGTGAAAGTACGTGATAGACCCAGACCAAACCACGATGGTCACACATAGCAATTTGCTAGTCGATATGTTTAGCCCAGAACAACAGGTACGACCATCCTTGAACAATCGCATGCCCTTCCACAATCGCATGCCCTTACTAGAAGTGCCTTCCACATTAGGCAGCCGTAGTCGGCGACAACCCAAAGCATCCAAGACATCTCCATCACTCTTCTAGTTATGGAAACCTTGATTGCTGAGTTAGTGGCTGGACCTCATTAGGTGGACTTGCCACCGAGTGGGTTTGTTGGTGAGTGTTGATGTGGATGAGTCTGTGGTTGTGTAGGTGTGTGTGGGGTGTAGGTGTGGGTTAGCTCAGCAGGCACGCCTGAGTGTGACTTCAGCAACCTGTGTAGGAGTGGCTGTGGGTCTGCCCTGCAGGCAAGTCTGGGTAGAAGATTACTTTGTGGCGTTGAGTGAGACATAGCTGCGTCAGGAGTGGGGTTACTTAGTTGCATGATCTCATTTGACCTGGAGTCTGGCTCCTATGTTCTGATATCAAACCCTGATGTTCAATGTCCTGGGCAGGGGGGAACTTGCGATCTTGAGACCCTCAGACTACTTACTCGTGCATATTCGCGTGAATGGGAGCCGCTATAATAGTTCCCAAGCAGGATTCCGCTGTATTCGCCGCACAAAATCGCATGGACCCTCACTCCAGCCCAGGTCAGTCCAGGTGGAATCTAAATCACTGGCGGCGTCTGAAAAATAGCACGTATGAGCACTCTCACGGCATAGAATCCCTGATTTATTACCTTCATAGCGTCGAATCACCTAGACAAGAGCTCCCCGATGCTTCCGTGCGCGTTCAAAGTAAGGGTGACGAGTCAGCCACTTGAGCAGGCGCAGGACTCCAAGGCGATCAATAAGGCGTTGAAAGCTTCTGTGGGATCTGTGATAATATTTGGGCGGAGAAAGTTAAGGAGAAGCTTCTCCGGCCTCGATTTGATAGATAGCGATACAGGACAGCCGAATCCGTCCCCATCGAACCCTGACTAGACCCTAACTCAGATTCTTTCCGCCAGGGGTTGCGAGGCAGGACAGGTCCCAACCGCCCCAACGAACCTGTCACGCGCTTTATCTGGCGGAGTTGTTTTGCCGATCGGACAGTTGGCACCAGAGGGGTTGGCACCTCTGACGAGCTCTTTGTGGTGGCCAGTTTACTCGAGTGTTTACGTATGCATTATTTCGGAATTTTCGGAGGAGGTTAACAAAAACATTCCACTCGACTTAACTGGCCCAAACCAACAGGTTTCAGCGGTATGTCAACTTCTAAGTGCACTGGATTGCTTTCGGTTTGGATGAATAGCCACCCAGGGGTGCTACTGATAAGCTGCTGCGCGCAGCAAAACATGATATCAGTGTGGTGTTCTATTGGCGTGGCTTCAGGAGTGAACTGACTGCCTGGTCCCACGAAACACGGAAATCAAATGTGACAGCGGGCGACAGAAATTGGCGTTGCGGGAAAAAGGGGACTGCCCGGGAAGGATTGAGCTACCGAGGCGACGAGGCCTCTGTCCTGTCCCGGCTGAGTTATGCAAAGTACTCATGCCTGCCTGCGGCAGGTGGTCTTAGACTTGGGCATAGAAACTTCGAGAGGTCGTAGGTCTGTGAGCTAGGGTCAGGGTGGGCCCATATTGAATTTGATTGTTACATGGTGTTTCAGCCAACTCTGGGCTGCTCACCGTCTTCCAAATCTTCTGTCGTCACAACGGACCCTCCCCACGTTGCGTCTCAAGTCGCAATGGACCCTTTGGCACTGCGTCTGCGATGGAGGACTCAGCCAACTGAACAACTGTCAGCGATAGCTGTCTGTGGTCTCTCTGTCGTAGTTTCTGCCTATACCTGCTGGGGTCCCTGGTTGGTACCCCTTCGGTATACCCTGAACCCTCCTAGGGTTCTCGGCTACTTGGGTGCGCCTGCACCATCGTATAATGTTCTCTGTTTCCTTTCGATCATTGCCCGTGCTCCGTTGACAGGTCATTGGCCCATCTTTGCTTATACCACTTCGCGGAAGCACTAGAGGGAGATGAGAGGGAGGAGCAGAGAATCACCTCTAGTCACAGGTTACACTCTGTGCCGACTGTGTGCTTGACTTCGCCTCGTCCGGAGGTGGTGGGGAGTTGCGATGCTTTCACGCCACCTGCCGCTAGACGAGGTGGAGCTGGCGCTGAGTACAGCTAAGTACGAAGCCCTTCGGGCTCAGTCAGCACATTACCAGGTTCACTAGGAACCTTGCCCTGTTTTGATTGCTTGTAATTCGATGTGGGCGAAGGAAGAGGTATTAGATGCTAGGGGAGATGTGTGGCATTTCGATTCAGGGGCTGGAAGTTCCATTACGGGCTCCAGACATATGTTCTTCTATTTCGTTCGTGAAGTTTGGAGACGATGTAGTGATGCAGGCCGTGGGTTCCGGCTCAATTGCCGCGAATTCCAGGATGCCCTGTAAATGTCCAGTCGATTCATGCCACCACCAAATCGCACAACTGCAAAATTATTTCACTGCTGAGCTGTGCTTTGCGACTAGTTTCGCAGATCCGTTGGTTGGCCCCTGCCTCTTCCAATGAGGCGTTTCATTTTCACTACGCTGCATACCTGACCTTCCCTGTGTCCCCACTCTTGCTGCTTTACAGGCCGATTCGACATCGGGTGGAGTACCTATGCCAGCTCCCTTCGCTTCGCTTTGGCATCGCCGTTTTACTGCCTATCTCGGTTTTTCGGTGATGCAAAAGTTGGTGAGTGGGAAGCTGAATTGGCTCTTGCCTGAGTCGATGACGCAGGTCTAGCCTTTGCATTAGGTCCCCTGCAACGCCTGATGCTTGGGAAAGGCAGTTAGGACTCCTTTTCCCTAGGAGAGTAATAGGGAGGTTGTGGCACTGTTGCAGCTGTTGCATTTAGATTTCTTGGGGCCATTCTCAGTGATGCACGGGAAGTATTTTCTGTTGGTGTTAGGCGATCCGTTCTTGGGTTACGCTGTGGTAGTTGCGTTTGCTAAGGTGCTCCCCGGGTAGTTCAAGCTCTTTTTCTCTGGTGGAGCACGTTGCTCCTCAGTAGGCCTTTCGGTTGTTTGCGGTCTGATAGGTTCAAGGAGTTATTGGTGGGGTGGTTTGAAGGATAGATTGTGGATTTTGGTCGTTTTCCCACTAGGTGGAGGCGCGACCCCACACAAGCTATTTCTTTGGGCGTAAGCCATGTGATTTTTGCCTCGTGTTCTAGGTTCACCATGCTATGTAACGCTGGTGAATTGCAAGAAGCCTAGCAAGTTAGGCGAGAGGAGTGATACAGGGGCGTTTTGTGGGTTACAGTTATATATGCAAGGGTTATTTGATTCTGGGTACCAAGCTATCACCAAGACGTTTAGTCGCGTGACTGCGGTTTTACAAAGAGTTAGCGCATAACTCTGTTCTTGGCCACACCCCATATGATGGGACTTTGTTAGTAGCTACCTCTCCTCCTGTCACGAGTGAAGTATCATTTCTAGCAGAGATTTCCCTACCGATCCCCGCACCTTAAGGAGCTGTTAGTACAGACAGGTATGGTGCTTTGGCCTAGTCCTGCGGCTGTACGAGTTAGTCCTGGCGTCGGTAAGAAGGGTGGAGTGAAGTTTGTGCCCCAGGATCCCATTGAGCGAGCGCTATAACTGTTGTTCCCCCGTTCCTCAGCTCTGGAGCTTAGGAGAGGATTAGTTGTTCTATTAATCGCACTCCAGTGCTTGTAGATAACCCTCTGTCTGGGGATCTGCAGCTGTCCTAGCCCCAGGTGAACCCGTTAATCGGGAATCTTAGTTCTCTCGCGACTACATCCGTGAGGGATAAGCTTTTGTTTGAGCAAGGCGAGTTGTCTAACAAGCACTGCCCCAGTAGTCATTCGTTAGGACCCGCACCTGTTGATATAGCTGGTCGAGAGAACTCGAGGGGGGGCGCCACTCGTAGTGAGAGTGTGTCATCTGTTGAGAGTGTGTCTACGGGCCAAGATGATCCGGGCTGGAGTATGCCTGCCGGATTAGGCTTCGCCGGGGGTTCACTGGTGCAGACTAGTTTGTGACTAGAGCTGCATTGCTGCCTCCTGGGGAGGGGCTATCAACTCTGATGGTCCAGTCTCCGAATAATTTTGGTGAGTTGGCACCCATGCCTGTCACCTATGCTACTAGTACTTAAGTATGTTACTAGTACCTAATGATTCTGAACTGCTTTGGTGATTTGTCGCATATGTTTTAGTAGCTGGTCGCACCCCACTGGGGGCACCAGGGCTCTCACACTCTGTGTATTCAATAATGCACCATCTGAGGAGTGTGGATAAGGAGTCGTTGCTTGCTACACCTAAATTGGAGTAGTCAAATGCTAACCTACTGATAACCTACATTGTTACTTACCGTCTTAGTTTGGATGTGACGGCACATATCTTTTGTGCTTGTGAGTGAGTGAGTGAAAGAGTTGGAGTTGATTTCTCTTGTTACTTTGTTCGAATGTTACGGTGGATGATATGTTATGTTCAGACGGTTCACAGTATGTACTGATCTTGTTGATCGTTAACTATACTATTACTTTCTCTTGTTCACAGGTTTATGTTCAAGTGAGTTCAATTGATCTCACTATACCGTGACGTATTCTGGTAGTTACAAGAGACTGTTCTGAAGTTTCACTTTGTTTTCATTGTTACTACTGAATGTGTGTTGAAAGTGCAGAGAAGAGTGTCGGCTCAATTGCGTCCGCACCTCTCGCTCGTTTGACTGGACTTTCTGGTGTATGGTCTTGAGGACGCATGCTGTCTTGTGGATTTGTGTTGTTGTATTGGCGTCACTTGTGACTGTCCTAGTTGATGGAGGTCGTATGGTTTGTTGCAAGGATTGTTTAGTTGTTGAGTGTATCAACCTCATATACACACCCGCAACATCATAAAGTGTTGATTCCTATTGTCTACTGTCGCTTGGTCAGGTGGAGAGGATTTAGTGTCGCTTTGGTGTTATGCGTCTCTTACATGTGTTTGTACATGTGTATTAGTGCGTGTATGTGGGTGTTAGGTTTCATCAGGTGTGATGCCCTCATGATGAGGTTTGTTTGTGATTTTAATTTAATTTGGTTGATTGCCTCATTCCTGTCTTGTTTATCCTCATCCATCCTGAGCTCACACGTCCTTTGCTGAGTATATACATATTTAGATGTATATACAGTGCAGTTGGATCGTTGACTAACTTGTTGACAAGTAATGTCACTGATTTTGCGGAGGTGGACTAGTATGGACACTAACATTTAGGTAGAGACCGTCATGAATTATTGTACAAGTTAACATCGTTGTTTTTAACCTTGTATGGGAACGATAGTTCTCAAACTTAATTCCCACCATCATGCTTTTCTAAGCTTGATTGGAGAATTAGGTGGAGATGAGTTATCCATAATTTTGTGTATGGGTATTACTTCTACTTCCAAGGTTTTATTGCGTCCAGGAGTGGTCATGTGGAGTATGATCTATTCTCCTGGAGGACGGGTTTTCCCAGGCCTGGGAGGCCTTAACTGACTATCTGACTATATCTTGGAATCCTGGACCACATATTGGACTGCCGGACCACATATAGCAGTATATCTTAAGTCATCAATAATCTGAATAATATTTAGGGTTGCTAAATATATTAATCCATAGTTCACCATTTCTCTGGTGTCTATGCTACTGCCTCTTAGTTAGGAACGCATCTGATGGTGAGTTTCCTGCAAGCTTCGGTGGTGGTGATGTTCATGTTGCTGTGTTCATTCCCACAACCTCTTACCTCACCTGCAAGACTGTCATTGCAGCCGATAATCCTGACAGGGATATCTGGATCATCGTCTTGACGATAAGATGGCTTCCATTGAGGCCCATGGCACTTATGTCTTGACGCCTTGAGCTGAAGTCAAGTGGAAGATACTGCCCATCAAGTGGATTTTCACCATCTTGATGATGTTTGATGAGGATGAAGATGGTTGATGATTTATGGTTACTGTTTTTCTAGGATCTTGCATAGTATGACACGTTGCTTTCTACTATGTATGAGGGGTGTTGGATGTACAAGTGTTGAATGTACACATTTTGGATGTACACGAGATGGATGTACATGTGTTGGATGTCCATGCGCTAGGCATTTTCTGGATTGCTTGGTATGAGTATAGTTGAGCTGAAGTGATGCTGGACAAGGTGGAGCTGGCTGGACTGGATGTGCAATGAATGTTATGCCACCTACCGCTGGACAAGATGGAGCTAGCTGGCTGAAGTTGGAGCTGACTGGATGTATTGGACTGAAATGGCTAGATTGATCTGGCTTAACTAGATTGTACTGCTAGTGTGATACGAGGGTTCTTGATTGGATTGATTTGCGTGGCATGGTGTCGCTCAAACGTTCTTCCTAGCTCTTCCCTTTGGGTTTTATAGGCTGAACATTTAGGATTTTTCCCTCCTGGTTTTTCTGGCCTCTTAGTGTTTGAGTAATGTGTGCCTATGGCTGCCATGGCCATGACCATCAGTCCTAGGCTTGCTTGTACCTGCGACGGAATTCGGTTAAGTCCTTCCGCAGGATTGCACTGCTATGTGGGCTCTTAATGGGATTTTCCTTTTCTGGTTTACCCTTAATTCACTCCTGTTGGTGAATTAGGTGGAGACAGATTGGGTAACCCGGGTATTTGGAGGGATATTAAATACAGGCCTGATTCTGGTTTGTGGGTACTGGAGGAATAGAATTTCTTACAGTTTTGGGTATCGGTTGTCCCCCTTTCTGGGATTTCTGATTCTAAGACTATCCTTAATGAGATCTGTCTGGGTTTCGGTTTGGGTTGTTCCTAGAGCTATTGAGAGCTCTTGTTTGAGTTAATTGAGTACAGTTAATCATGCTTGATTACTGTACATCAGCCACTTAGGATTACCTTTTAGCACTGGATTATGGAGGTGAAGCCCTTACATAGTAGTACCTTATCGACCAAGAGGGCACTGATTGGACGGAACATCATTTAAGTAATTATTCTGCCATCAAATGCAGAACCAGTGGGGATTTTAACTTGACTGTGCTTGCGTGCTATCAGGTATTTTGCCCATTAGGGTTAGTTTTAGACGTGGCTGAAAATGTTCGACTAGAGCCCTTGGCACGTGCGTCTACGCCGTGTGGGGGTTATATTTCCTATGATTGCTCTCTTTACCTCACCTTTTGCTATGTAGACAGCATTTAGGTTTTGGTGTGTGTTTGTCTTTTTCTGTGGGACAGTGTCGACCTAGGTGGAGTGTCAGCGATAGCTGTCTGTGGTCTCTCTGTCGTAGTTTCTGTCTATACCTGCTGGGGTCCCTGGTTGGTACCCCTTCGGTATACCCTGAACCCTCCTAGGGTTCTCGGCTACTTGGGTGCACCTGCACCATTGTGTAATGTTCTCTGTTTCCTTTCGATCATTGCCCGTGCTCCGCTGACAACAACCTGCTGCCAATGCCAACTCCCCCCGTTCTATATCCTACTAATATATATCGGGTTTGATAAGTTATTGCTATTCAGCTAAGGTTTGAACTATTAATAGTTACCAACTGTAAAACTAATTAAGACTTAGTAAATAGTAGAAAATGAGAAATTTAGACATTTAGAAAACGTTGAATTCGAGGATTCGAGCAATGCAGCATCGCCATGGGATATGGGATATCCTACTAATATAAATGGTGTACGGGATTCGTTAGTAAAAAAATGATTAGCCAAAAAAAACTTTCTCCACGATTATCCAAACCTATTTTTGTTAATTGAATATACGGCTTCTCCTTGAAATTCTATGCCCCCCTTTTTTTGTTATTCGCCAACATATAAGCATCGTAAATTGCGATACAAAGTACACAAACACACCCGTAAGGAAAAAACAAAATGTTCTCAAAATCTAATTTTTATTGCATCTTTGCAAACGCCTTGAAATTCTATTACATGCAGTTCCAAGGAAATCATGGTTTGACCACATATAAGTATAGGAAAGTGCGGTACAAAGTACAAAATGTTAATGTAAGATTGTTACAACGGCAAAGGCTCGATAGAGGAGAAGATGCTATTAAGCGCAACAGGCGCAATCATATAGAAAATAGATGTGTACTGCAGGGTACTGCAGTCACGTGCAGGCCACAGCTAGCCTGTGGCCTGGCGGCAGGCAACACGGTACCAGGAGGGAAAGGTACCGGTGTTCATTATGCCGACTCAGAGACTGATATATAAATCAGTCAATAACATCCCCCCCAATTCAAGGTATTCTTGAGCTCAAGAATTCCTGGAATTAACTGAGGGTATCAGCCTAAATACACTCCAGAGAGTGGACAGAGATGCTTGCGTGAAGCAGACGCGCCAATCTATACTCGGAGGCGAGAATAACTTTACAATGACTGGGAATCACATAGGACCCCAGTGGAGGAAAGGAAGCAAGCCTGAACCCTAATCAAGGTACAGGCTAGACGGCGTGTGTCAGAGGAACACGGTGACGCAGCTAACAGGAAGCTGTCACCGTGTCTATGGGCAGCTGACACAGTACAGACAGTAACACTGTCTGTACCGATAGTTCTAAGGGAGTACATAAGTAGTCACCAAGTCATAAACCGAGTGAGAGCACCGCTATTCATGCTGATAGAGGGGCATAAGGAAATACAAATATTAAAGCTAGGGAGACTTGGGGGAATTTCTAGTGGCTGAAAGGGAGAAATCACTTTAGCAGGAGTCACAGAGAAATGTCAGTCTACTGGGGCAGCTGGCTAGGGTAGGAAACTGCAGATAGGCTGCAGGCTATGTAGCAGGGAGGCTGCTGGGAAGCTGAAAGGGAACTGCAGATAGGCTGCAGGCTAGGGCAGATTGGCTGCTTGTGGGACTGTACTAAATACTGCAAAAGTGCTGCAGGCTAAATGGCAGGGAGGCTGCAGAGGGACTGGTTAAGGGAATTCCAGGCTTGGTGAAAGCCTGTGGAGATAACCTTTGTTACGAGAGTTGCATGATTCGAGACTAGAGGATTTGTCTTTGACAGGATGTCTGGACTAGTCCCCCCATAATTTGGGTCAGCCACATGTGGTGAACCTGAATTAAAGCTCAGACATCAGGAAGAGACTAGGATAGTCCTAAATTTAAAAGGGTTTAGCCTGTGAAAGTACATGGGGCAGTATAGGTGACAGGTCATCTAATAAATTCTAGAATGTTCAAGTCTAATACATCAGATTGGGAGCAATGTCTGTGGCTGCTTAGGTGCCTGGCTTGCTGGGGAAACCATCAAGGTCAAGCTGGAGACAGATCTGGGCAAAGAACTGATCAAACGACTTGGGGGCCAGACTGGGGGGGGCAAGGATGTTGATAAAGGTGAAGTCCATGGGGCTCCAGTTCATGCTAAGGTGGTTGACACACGGCACTTTTCCTCCAGGGTGGGCACAGCTCTTGGGGTCCATGATCATCTTTGGTCGAAATGATAGTGCATAAGCATGTGCACTGGTCATGGCAGCCTGAAGGCAAATGGCCCACTGTAGAGTAGGTCTGGCTGTGGTGGAGACAGTAGGGTAGGCTTGCACCATTGGCTGAAGCCTGCCATTGTGCTTGATGATGGGGCTATAGGCATCAGATGGCACCTTGTGCATTGACCTTTGTGGGAACTGTTCCTTTTCAGAAATCAGCAGTGTAGGGGACCTGCTGATGAAAGCTTTGATGAGTTGGGGCAGTGGAGGCCTGGGCTTGATGTTGAAGGCTGGTGAAGCAGGCCTGCTGTTCAGGTGGTGTAGGGTGCATCCAAATCTTGTGAGGTTAAGCCTGGAGTTGTTGGAGAAGTGGATGTGGTTGACATTCTGGTTGCCTTCTCCCAGCAGTAGTCCAATGTCTGGTGACCTGTTGTTCAGTATCCCCTGGTCCCAGGTAGTTGCTGTGTCCAGGTCAGATGGCTTGAGTGGTCCGTCCCCATCTATGGGGCCATCATAGTCTTCATAGTTGGTCCTGATTTGATCACTGAGGAGTTCCATCTCTGCTCTGGCTTGTTGTAGGGTTAGGGTGTCCAGATGTTGTGGAAGAGATGGAGTGGTATCTGGAGGGTCATCTACTCCCAGTCCAGGGTCATCCTGCTGTTTGTAAGCCTCCTGAGGGATGAGCTCTGGCATGTCATCACTGTCAGTATCACTGCCAGATTCTTCAAAGTTGTCTGCAGTGGGGGGGGTATGGTACTGGCAGAAAGGAGGGGGATGGTCCTGGAGGTCTTGGTCTGCCTCCACATGAGTGGGTGGGTACTGCCCTATCTCAAGGTCAGTGTGGGGTGCAGATGGTGCAGAAGTAGGGGGGGGATCCTGGCAGTCTTGATCAGCTCTACTGGGGGAAGTCTCATGAGTGGGTGGGGACTGCCCTGTCTCAGAGCCAGTGTGAGTTGATGGAGTCTTGGTAACCATCATGATGTAGGCAATGGGAGGGCCCACAGAGGGATTACTGGTAGTGACTGGGGAAGTTTGGGTGAGGTAGAGTCCATGCCTTTTGGGGCATGAGAGGAGCAGTTTGGTACCAGATGGTCTTGGAATGGAGAGGATGGCTTGAGTCTTGGACAGGTGTACTTGGAGGTCTGGGCACAGGTTGGTGGCTGCATTAATGCTAATGATGTTGGGCATGTTGCAGTCAGCAAGGAGTACACTGTTCAGGATGATCAGAGTTCTGCCATGGCCCTGGATCTTGGCCTTCCCTATCTGCTTGCAGAAGATAGTTGGAGAGTCTTGATCTGCCAGCTGCAGCCTAATAGGCTGTGGAAGGTCCTGAATGTCATGCAGAGCAGAAATGTTAGTTGTTGCATGAAAGTGTGCTGCAGTATCTATGATCCATTCTGTCTGCAGTGCTGCCTGGAAAACTTCTCCATCATCTTCTATAGTGCATTCATCATCAGCACTTATATGTCCAAAGAATGCTGTATCAGCCAGGGGGTCACGTGGCAAGGCAAATGAAACAGACTTGCCTCTGGTTGGTGTAGCAAATCTCATGGGTTGGAGGTTGTCTTCATCCAGTGCCAGGGACAGGAAGTTGTGCTCCTCACCCTCACTGTCAGAGTTGGAGGTTGAGGTGGACTGATCACCATCAGCAACATGGGCATGGCGTCCCCTGCTTTGGTATCTCCTGGGGCGTTGCTGCCTCCTGTCACTGGTCTTCTTGTGAGGCTTCTTGTCGTCAGAGTCCTTTTCATCTCCTGATCTCTGCTTGGGACGTGACTTAGATCCGTGGTCAGCTTCATCTGAGTCAGCTGGTTTGAAGGCCAGGTCAGGTGTCCTCACTGGTTCATTCTCTGGAGCTATGGCCTAGTCCTCCACAGTTCCAGCAGGTCATCTTCCTGTAGGAGCTACTCCTATCTCTGATAGGGAGGTTCCTACTGTTGAATGGTCTCCTGGCTCTGTATGCTGCACGCAGCAGCCATTTCAGCCTCTTCTGGGGATGGTGCAGGGTCAAATTGTTTCACTGGGCACCAGTTGAAGATGGCACTTTGGAGTGCAGCAAAAGTGGTGATTGCTGTGGGGTTGAATTGGTTGATGTATCCATCATACTCAGGGCGGGAGTTCAGTCCTTTGACAACAAGGTTGAGAAAGGTGCTGGCAGAAACGGTGGGAGTACTTTGAATCTTGGGGATTTGGGAATACATGTCAGCTGCCCTAGAGAGGTATGTCTGCAGGGATTCAGTGGTAGTCATACGTACAGCAAATAGGCAAGTCATGGTGGTGTGCTCTAGCCTGCTGCCTTCCTCAGAGTATAGGGAGTCCAGAAACCTGAAGGCTTTAGTGGCCATATCTGTGTTAGCATGAATGGCCGCCTGGATTGCGTCTGACACCCGATCTATGATCATCTTGAAGGCCTTGTTGTTCTTCCAGGTGGAGATCCTGGTGGGGACACCACGAGCCGGAACAGCTGGATCAGCACCCGCAACAACAGGGTAAGTAATGTCTTCAGCAGGGTAACCATCAGAGTCAGCGGGCTCGCCAGCGACCACCGCCTGTTGGCAGTCGAAGGCGATGGCAATGGTATCCCTATCGGACTTGAGGTCGAGGAGTATATGCACCCTGGCGCAGCGCCAGGTGTAGAGGTTGTTACCAGTGAAAATACGGGGAGGTTGCATGGTGAGGTCTTCTGTGTGGGAGTCTTGGCGTTGTAGGTCGGAGTGTTGGGATATGGGGAGTTACGAGGGCGGGGCAGGGGAAGGGGGGATGGCGTGCTTGTGGGAATCGGCGATCCAAAGGGATCCAGCGGATTACCGGGGGGTGAACTTTGCCAAGCGGCAATGTTCGACGACAGGAGCTTCTCTTAAGCTGGGGTCGTAAGCAAATTGATCGTCTGAGATCAATACAGCGCTGTGTACACATGTGGGTCTCGGTGAGGGCGTCGTCCTATACTCACATCATAGATTTCGGTGACTAGTGGTCGCTCTTGCTTGCTCCAGTCGTAGGACGTAGTGGCAGATCCAAGGATTCTTGGTAGGAAGCGGCAGGCGGAGCAGCGGGAAGTAGGATCCGCACAGGGAGTCCAGGTGCTTAGTTAAACTCGGGCCTTCGACTAGTCAGAGGGGAACTGATTCCGAACGCGCAAATCAGCGGCTGTTCTTCGTTAGCGTCTAAAGATGGCGCCCATAACCTGTTAATGTAAGATTGTTACAACGGCATAGGCTCGATAGAGGAGAAGATGCTATTAAGCGCAACATGCGCAATCATATAGAAAAGAGATGTGTACTGCAGGATACTGCAGTCACGTGCATGCCACAGCTAGCCTGTGGCCTGGCGGCAGGCAACACGGTACCAGGAGGGAAAGGTACCGGTGTGCATTATGCCGACTCATAGACTGATATATAAATCAGTCAATGACACAAAAAGACCTGGTAAAAAACGATTTTATAAAAACGTCGTTTTATGACAATTTGAGTGCATATTCGGATTTGTATTGAAATTCCATGACATGTAGCACTAAGGAAATCATGTTTGGACCACGTATAACCATATATATTCTACACTCTTGGAACCGAGCGAGGGAGCAAACTAAGCGGATAAGACAATGAAGAACTTGTCCATGTCAAATATGAGTATGGTTGTGGTCCCTGTACCTTTGAAGTCCCATCTGTGGGTGTGGTGCGAACGCTTTAGCATTCCAACATCAACGATATCGAATTGAAGCAGTTCAGGGCAGGGGATGTTATTTGGGTATGATAAGGTCCGTCTATGGCTGGTGGCATGGCCTCTCGGATAGACACAGATATGGACACTCCTAGCTCAGCGTCACAACCGATCTTCCGGATCTACAGCTGCGGCACAGCGGAGTGAGCAGACCCGCTCCACGGTATGTCTGCGACGCAAGACACAGCGTTCTGAACAACATCAGCATGCAGATTGTAAGAGATTCTTACAAGACCTGATAAAATCGATACGACACAGTATTTAAGTGTTTGGGAGTGTGAACTTTTGTTTTTTGAACTGTGAAGAAGAACATAAAATATAAGCAACCCGAACATAGCCTCAGCCAAGCCAATTGGTTGAAGCTATGTAACCAAGTTCAAGTTATAAAGTCCCTGAATAGAAGTCAAAGTTAGGTCCTCCTCCCTGTGTCTTTAAACTGTCTAATCCGCTTAGATTGCTCCCTGCTTCCCGTGGGTATCGCAAAGGGGGACTTGGAATCGGAAGACGGTGAGTAGCCCAGAGTTGGCTGAAAACCATTGCTTGAAACAAAATAATACAATCCCCTCTTTACTAAGTGCCTAGGATACAGTAGGAACCACTTTATCGACTGCACATCTTAATACGCCCATGCTGGTAATCTACAATTGATCTTGATTTTTCGAGGATGGACAAGTCCCTAAAGCCTGCCAGGCCACCACTGCACTGTAGCACACGAAATCACATGATCTCCATAGCTGCCTTCAAGGCCCTCTGTGACGGCTCATGGTACCTTCCCTCTAGCTGCTGACCGCTACGGCTGTGCTGCCATACCTGAAGGCCAGCTAGGGCTGAGGATGTGGTGGCTTGGCATCCCTGCAAGTGGTGATCGGAGGATGACAATGCTGCTGATGGTGTTGCTCATGATGGTGGTGGTGATAAGGGTTGTTCAGGGGGGGCCTTAAATACATCAGCTTATTGGAATGCAACTGATTCCAAAATCTGTGTCTGCGTCTTAACAGACCCCCCCAAACCTGTGTGACATGCGTAGACCCTCTGAAACCGACTCACTGGACGTACCCAAATCCTCTGAGACAGACAAACTCGACGTACCCAGACCCTCTGAGACCGACCCGCTGGACGTACACAGACCCTCTGAGACCGACCCATTTAACGTAACCAGACCCTATGAGACCGACCCACTAGACGTACACAGACCCTCTTAGACCGTCCCACTGTACGTACACAGACCCTCTGAGACCGACCCACTGGCGTACACAGACCCTCCGAGACCAACCCACTGGACATACACAGACCCTCTGAGACCGACCCACTGGACGTATACAGACCCTCTGAGACCGACCCACTGGGCGTACCCAGACCCTCTGAGACCGACCCACTAGACGTACCCAGACCCTCTGAGACCGACCCAATGGACGTACCCAGCCCTTCTGAGACCGACCCACTGGACGTACCCAGACCCCCTGAGACCAACCCACGAGACGTACCCAGACCCTCTGAGACTGACCCACTGGACTCACCCAGATTTTCTGAGACCAACCCCCTGGACGTACCCAGACCCTATGAAATTGATCCACAGAACGAACCCAGACCCTCTGAGACCAACCCACTGGACGTACCCAGACCCTCTGAGACCGACCCACGAGACGCACCCAGACTCTCTAAAACTGACCCATTGGAAGTACCCAGACCCTCTCTGAGACCCACTGGTCATACCCAAACCCTCCGAGACCCACTGGTCATACCCAGACTCTCCGAGACCGACCCATAGGACGTACCCACAACCTCTGAGACCGACCCATAGGACGCACCCACAACCTCTGAGACCGACCCATAGGACGTACCCACAACCTCTGAGACCGACCCATAGGACGTACCCACAACCTCTGAGATCGACCCACTAGACAAATCCAGACCCTCTGAGACAGACCCACTGGACATTCCCACACTTTCTTAAACGGACCCAACTGGACTAACCCAGACCCTCTGAGACCGACCCACTTAACGTACCCAAACCCTTCGAGACCGACCAACTAGACGCACCCAGACCCCCTGAGACCGACCCACTGGACGTACCCAGACCCTCTCTGAGACCGACCCACTTGATCTGCGTCTGCGACGCAATGATCCTTCGATGTTGCATCTGAAACGCAGAAAGCAGCGTCCTGAACAATCTTGATGATGATGGCAGTGGTGATGGTGATGGTAATGGATGTCATGTTGTTGATTATAGTTATGGTGGTGGTGGTGGTGCTGGTGATGATGATGTTGACGGTGCTGATGGTTGTGGTGCTGATGGTACTGGTGGTGATGATATTGATGATGGCAACAAAGGATGGATACATAATCCTGATGCCCTACTGGACAAATGCAGCTTGATGGAGTCAAGCGAACCGAGCATATCACAGTTAGTAGGTGGTTTGGCTATATATTTTATCGAGTCTTTATGCATACATTTTTGCATCATTTATTCATTTATTATTCATGGCTTCATCCATCTTCCGTTCATTGCACAGCTGAAAATCAGTGCCCCACCTGTTTGAGAACAGCATCCAAGGTAGCACAATCTTCTTCTTAACTCCACCCTGCCTATTCACGCCTTCATTCAATCATTGCACATCTGAAAATCAGTGCCCCACCTGTTTGAGAACAGCATCCAGAATAGCACGATCTTCCTCTTTACTCCACCCTGACAGTTCTGTCAGATCTGATGATGTTTGATGCTGCAGTGTACTACCATTGCTGTTCTTGTCTACAGCTACAGCCTGTTGGTCCAAGCTGTCCCCTGGTGCATAGGTTGGTTGGGCAGGCAGGGGGCCGTGCGGAAGCTGGACATAAGGTAGAAAGTTGGTTGAGGAGGTTGGTGCAACCTGGAGTGAACTGCTGTCAGTTAGCCCCCCGTACAGGGCTCCCTTAAGCCTCCCTAATGCTATGCCAGCCCAGCTGATGGGGGAACAGTCTGTACAACCTCCTGCACCAAATGGCCCAATACGGCCAGTCATTGAGGGAGGGGCTGAACAACCCGACTGCTAGACGTGTTGCTGTTGGCGGTGGTGGTGCTGGTCGTGTTGCTTGCTTTGAAGGGGCTGAAGGTGCCCGTGTTGTTGCTGGCTGATGAGGTGGGGCGCCATGTGGCAGGGGAGCGGAGCCTGAACGTAAAGGTTGGTAAGCAGCAGATAGCCAGTGAGTGAGTGAGTGACTGCATCAGTGAGTGAGTGTTGTTGTTTGCTTTGAAGGGGCTTAAGGGCGCCTGTGCTGTTGTTGGCTGAGGCCGAGAGCCATGTGGCATGGGAGCCTGTGTAGGTAATTAGGGAGAAAGTCAGTGAGCGATTCAATCAGGGTGTGGCTGAGTGTGGTGAGTGAGTGAGTGAGTGAGTGAGTGAGTGAGTGAGTGAGTGAGTGAGTGAGTGAGTGAGTGAGTGAGTGAGTGAGTGAGTGAGTGAGTAAGTGAGTGAGTGAGTGTCCTGTTGTTTCCTTTGAGGCCGGGCGCCATGTGGCAGGAGAGCATGTTTAGGAGGAAAGGAAGCCTGGTATTTGCTAGTTTTTTTTCTTCTTGGAAACAGATAGAACGTCCTTGGTGCTGGCGTCGTGATGTTGGTAGTGATGGTGGTGAGGGTAGATTGAAAGGGAAATAAAAGGACAGGTAGAACGCCCTTGGTGGTGGTGATGGTGATGGTGGTGGTGCTGGTGGTGCTGAGGGTAGATTGATAGGGAAACAAAAGGACGCCCTTGGTGGCGTTGGTGGTGTTGGTAGTGGTGTTTGTGGTGATTAGGGTAGATTGATAGGGAAACAAAAAGACAGGTAGAACACCCTTGGTGGTGGTGGTGGTGGTGGTGATGAGGGTAGATTACATTACATTACATTACATTACATGTTAAAGTCTACTTGACACCGCGAGGGTGTATGAGACTCTGTGCTTTAAACAAAAAGAAAAAGCACCCACAAAGCAAAAAAACCCATTACATCAGGGGTGTGTCGAGGACAAACAAACCAAACTCCCAACCACCGTTTTGGTGGCGTAGGTATTAAACCCCTTAGAGCCGGACCCAGATCTCAACCACTTACAGTGGCGGAGGTAAGAAGCTAACAAATGAGAAGTCACAAGAAGAAGAAAAAAAGGGATGATAAATTACGGTGCCACTAAGCAGTCCAGGGCTTCCTGTCTTGCTCTTCTACAAGTAGAAAGATAGTCGGCTAGGTTGCTCCAAAAAGACTTAGTGCCATTTCCATTCATAAAGGTTCTGAATGTGGAATCGCAGAATTCCACATTCCATACGGTTAAGTTGGTATCCTCATGGACATGCCTATAAATATCTGTAAACAGCTTCTGGTAGCGGAGGCGAATATCATTATAAAAAGGGCACTCAAACATATGCATTTCATCCTCAGGTTTTTGGAACCCACACATTTGACAGTGTCTCATTGAGCGAGGGATGTGTGCTCTATCCACCACCCTCATTCTTTCTGTGTTCAGCCAATGGGAACCCATTCTAAACTGTACTATAGAACGAATCTGATCCTGCTTATGTAAGGCGGATGTAAAGGGAATCAAGCCATTCTCATCATTGCTGTTGGCTGCGAACCATTTTTGGTATCGGAGGCGTTTAAAGCCAACCCTTCTCTCATCAGGGATGTCTCTAACTGCATTGGTGTCACTTGGGTACTTAAACCTCCATGACTCAAAAACTTCAGACATAATACCTTCGACATCGACAGCCTCCAAAATGTTGATGTTTTTACTGGATCCTAGCTTGTGGAGAGCACAACGCAAGTCATGAACCCAGCCAGTGTTGGAGTCAAAAGATTCCTCAAGAGCCATTCTAATGAGATCCTCGGGTTCTTTATGTATGGTCTTGTTCCAGAAGCGCAAAGCTTGTTTAAGCCAAGCAAAACACAACGGGGTTCTACCCAGCTCTTCCATGATAATATTAGATGTAGTAGATTGGCAAACACCCAACATTTGTTTAAGTATACCTCTATGCCATTTCTCACAAGCATGGTCATTTGAGATAAGTGTGTTGTTCAGAATAGAAGGAGCCCACACCTCACAGCCAAAATTCAGGATAGGTTGTACAAAAGAATCAAACAGGTGGGTGAGAATATCAATATTGTATATCTCCATAGTATGGCATCGCCTACGGAGCATGTGGTGTGCCTTTTGGGCCTTAGTGAGCATCCTAGAAAAAGCAGCTTTTGCACGATTGCTTGAGTCACCATCCACAAAGAGGGATCCCAAGTAGATAAAAGATAACTTTGTAGAAAGTTGTGCTCCATCATAGACAAATTTGTAATCAGGATCCATGCGGGCCTCATCACAGAATTGCTTGTTGAAAACGACAATCTCAGTTTTCTTTATATTAAATCGTGCAAAAGCTGCTTTTTCTAGGATGCTCACTAAGGCCCAAAAGGCACACCACATGCTCCGTAGGCGATGCCATACTATGGAGATATACAATATTGATATTCTCACCCACCTGTTTGATTCTCTTGTACAACCTATCCTGAATTTTGGCTGTGAGGTGTGGGCTCCTTCTATTCTGAACAACACACTTATCTCAAATGACCATGCTTGTGAGAAATGGCATAGAGGTATACTTAAACAAATGTTGGGTGTTTGCCAATCTACTACATCTAATATTATCATGGAAGAGCTGGGTAGAACCCCGTTGTGTTTTGCTTGGCTTAAACAAGCTTTGCGCTTCTGGAACAAGACCATACATAAAGAACCTGAGGATCTCATTAGAATGGCTCTTGAGGAATCTTTTGACTCCAACACTGGCTGGGTTCATGACTTGCGTTGTGCTCTCCACAAGCTAGGATCCAGTAAAAACATCAACATTTTGGAGGCTGTCGATGTCGAAGGTATTATGTCTGAAGTTTTTGAGTCATGGAGGTTTAAGTACCCAAGTGACACCAATGCAGTTAGAGACATCCCTGATGAGAGAAGGGTTGGCTTTAAACGCCTCCGATACCAAAAATGGTTCGCAGCCAACAGCAATGATGAGAATGGCTTGATTCCCTTTACATCCGCCTTACATAAGCAGGATCAGATTCGTTCTATAGCACAGTTTAGAATGGGTTCCCATTGGCTGAACACAGAAAGAATGAGGGTGGTGGATAGAGCACACATCCCTCGCTCAATGAGACACTGTCAAATGTGTGGGTTCCAAAAACCTGAGGATGAAATGCATATGTTTGAGTGCCCTTTTTATAATGATATTCGCCTCCGCTACCAGAAGCTGTTTACAGATATTTATAGGCATGTCCATGAGGATACCAACTTAACCGTATGGAATGTGGAATTCTGCGATTCCACATTCAGAACCTTTATGAATGGAAATGGCACTAAGTCTTTTTGGAGCAACCTAGCCGACTATCTTTCTACTTGTAGAAGAGCAAGACAGGAAGCCCTGGACTGCTTAGTGGCACCGTAATTTATCATCCCTTTTTTTCTTCTTCTTGTGACTTCTCATTTGTTAGCTTCTTACCTCCGCCACTGTAAGTGGTTGAGATCTGGGTCCGGCTCTAAGGGGTTTAATACCTACGCCACCAAAACGGTGGTTGGGAGTTTGGTTTGTTTGTCCTCGACACACCCCTGATGTAATGGGTTTTTTTGCTTTGTGGGTGCTTTTTCTTTTTGTTTAAAGCACAGAGTCTCATACACCCTCGCGGTGTCAAGTAGACTTTAACATGTAATGTAATGTAATATTCACAGCCATCTAGATTGATCTAGATTGATCTAGATTGATCTAGATTGATCTAGATTGATAAGGAAACAAGCAAACCGGTAGAACGCACCAGGAATAAAAGGCAAGCGAATTTGATGGAGACCCCGGTAGTGATGGAAGCAGCAGCATGGAGAAGTGGGGCTGTGACAAGGGGAACGACGTTTTCCTCATCCCGAGTCTGGCTGCCAGTGCCCCACTGAGCTGACCCAACAGGCTGCTGTTGGGGAGCTGCGTCCGCTCTCCCGCCCCTGCCGGTGAGAGGGATCTGAAAGCATCCATGGCGATGGTAGGCAGGCCCAGAAGACAAGTTGTGGAGAGCAGCAACCGATTTTGCTGCAGCCTCCTCCATGCCCCTCCCCTTCTTCATCCTAATAGTTGCTCTCAATTTCTGTCAACTCAGGCACGAAGCTAAACTCCCCTGTGTTGCATTCGCCTCCGCCACCACCAATGGCACTGTACACACAACCGTCAACACCTCCATCATTTTGCCACCGGGACCACCACAACGACCACCACCAGGACTACGACTACTAGGACCACCACCACCACTAGGACCCTCACCAACACCATCAGTACTATGAAGCATCGAGCAACAGACTCATTACCTCACTGTGGCCACACTATGCTGCATTCACTGGTGCTTGTCCATCTTGACTGAGGGGCATCCACGCTGAGGGGCATCCAACAACATGTGCACTATATCACTGTGGCCCCAACCTGCTGCATACACTAGTGTCTGTCCATCTTGCGAATCTGCACATGTGGCATGCTGTCGGGCATCCAACAACATGTGCACTACACCACGGTTGCCCCAGCCTGCTGCATACACTACTTACTGTCCATATACCTAGGTTTAATGTTCATGCAGATAGTGAGCAGCCATAAGGCTGATGGATCATGAAATCAAACAATCGTCCTCTCTCTCTGGTGGACAGTGTTACATGCTGCGGTGCAGCGGCACACGACAAGCAAACACCTTGAGTCAGCAGTTACAACTGGTCAGCAAACCAAAATCGAATAGAAGAAGAAAACGAATTAAGCACTAGATGGGGAATTAGGGTCCTGACCTTTGACTATCAAGTACAGACTGCAAATGTGGTGGGTGCTAGAATGGTGTTCCCTCCAGTACAAGTAAACAACCGATGAAACCAAAAATGTAGTAGCTCCAGTACGTACTCATAAAGAAAGTCTTTAAAATCGATTGTGGGCATCCATCAACATGCGAATTACTTCATTGGATGATGCATATATGAGCGCCAGCCCATGTTGACTGTCTGCCTGTGCAGCATGCTTTGGTGCATCCAGCAACATGCGAACAACCTCACGGTGGCCACCCCGTGCTGCCTCCACTAGTGCCTGCCTATCTTGGCAGTTTGGGTGTGCGGCATGCTGTGGTGCACCCAGCAGCATCTGAACTACCTCACTGTGGCCATTTGATGCTGCATGCACCAGTGCCTGTCCATCTTGGCAATCTGCGTGTGCGGCATGCTGTGGTGCATCCAGCAGCATCTGAACAATCTCATGGTGGCCTTCATATGCTGCATAGACTAGTGCCTGTCCATCTTGGCAATCTGCGTGTGCGGCATGCTGTGGTGCATCCAGCAGCATCTGAACAACCTCACGGTGGCCGTCCCTTGCTGCCTTCACCAGTGCCTCTCCATCTTGGCAGTCAGCCTGTGGAGCATTTTCTAGTGCATCAAGCAGCATCTGAACTACCGCACCGTGGCCACCCTCTGCTGCCTTCACTAGTGCCTCTCCATCTTGGCCGTCTGCGTGTGGAGCATATTCTAGTGCATCAAGTAGCATCTGAAGTACCTCACTTTGGCCTTCCTCTGCTGCACTCACTAGTGCCTGCCCATCTTGGCAGTCTGCCTGTGCAGCATGCTGTGGGGCATGTAGCAGGATCTGAACTATCTCACTGTAGCCATTACATGCTGCACATAGTAGCGCAAATCCATCTTGACAGTCTGCATGTGCAGCATGCTCTGGTGCATCCAGCAGCATCTGAACTACCCCAGGGTGGCCGGCCCTTGCTGCATATACTAGTGCCTCTCCATTTTGCCAGTCTGCATGTGCAGCATGCCCTGGTGCATCCAACAACATACGCACAACCTCACTGTGGCCACCCACTGCTGCTCTCACTAGCGCCTGTCCATCTTGGCAGTCTGCATGTGCAGCATGCCCTGGTGCATCCAGCAGCATCTGAACTACCTCACGGTGGCCATTCTGTGCTGCAAACAGTAGTGCCCGCCCATTTTGACAGTCTGCGTGTGCGGCATGCTCTGGTGCATCCAGCAACAAGCGAACTACCTCAATATGGCCACGTGATGCCGCAGCCAGTAGTGCATCTCCTACTCGGCAGTCCGCATGTGCAGTATGCTGTGGTGCATCCAGCAGCATCTGAATTACCTCATGGTGGCCACCCCATGCTGCATTCAATAGTGCCTGCCCATCTTGGCAGTCTGCATGCGCTGCATGGAGCGGGGCAGTGAGCAGAAGCATAGCCAGGTCTGGCCGCCCATGTTCACACACGAGCAACAGGGCTCGGTTAGAGTCATCCAATGACATCCTTCTCGACACTAGCTCAACGGCCACGTCCAATGCCCTAACTTTATTGTGTCGAAGAGAAAGAGATAGGGCCTCGGGCATATCGCCATTGCATTTGTGGATCAAGATCTGGGCGAGGTTCTCCGAGACAATAGAGTGCCAGGGGCGACAAACAAGAGCGACGTCCCTGATGGAGGATTGCCGCTCCTGTGTAAGGACGCGCAGAACGATGTCCTTAACCATATCTGATGGAAGATGTGGAAAAGCTGTCATAGTGCAGATCCGAGGAAGTAAACTGCGACAGGCAAGGAGTACAGGTGAACAGTTGGACGAAGGGCTTTCTCAATGAAAATAAGATGGGGGTTGTTGGCTGAAGAACCATGTAACAATTTAAAATCAAGTCCAATGAAAAGAAGAAAGGAGGATTTGGCTAATGAGCCATGAACAAATTAAATGACAAGAAGAATGGAGATGTAGTAGAGTGGTAGAGAAGTAGAAGAAAGGAGCAGTTGGCCGAAGAACCATGTAACGATTCAAAATCAATGAAAAGAAGAAAGGAGGAGTTGGCTGGAGAACCATGTCACAATTTAAATCAAGTTCAATGAAAAGAAGAAAGGAGCAGTTGGCTAAAGAACCATGTGCATGTTTAAATTCAAATTCAATAAAAAGAAGAAAGGAGTAGTAGTAAAGTAGAAGAGTAGTAGAAGAACCGAGAAGAAGATAGTTTTCGGGGTTTCTAGTTTTTTCTTGCCAGCTTCTAGACAGCTCCGTCAACCACTGTAGTGTGTTCCATGAACAATATCGACCGTGTCTGATTGGATCCAAATTATTTGAAGGGTAGAAGAATACAATGTTGGAGCATTTTCCTGGAATTGAAGTTTGAGATTTAGACCCAGTTTTGTTTCTTTTTCAAAACTACTTAAAAATTCGTAGCTGCTCACACGACTGCATATTACAGTTTCTGAGTGATGATATTCGTGGTGGGGAATGGTCCAAAAAGATTCACATAAAAACATATGTTTGGCGAGTAATGGCCTCCAAATATAACAAGTTATATGCAGCGTCGCAAGCAACGCTAAAAAATGGCGAAGAGTGTTTGCAACGGAGCGACAAGTGGCGACAGAAGCGAGTTAGTTACGAGGCTGTTGGCTGACGTGTCAGACTTCGTCTCAGTCAGACGGTCACACACGCAGATGGACAACAGGGTGCCCCCTTGAAGAGGGGGCTCCGCCAAAAAGGACCTCAGCTCGTTTCATAATATGGGACAGAAAGTAATAGACCCAGACTCAACTGCGATGGTTACAGTTAGCAGTTTGATAGTCTATATGTTTAGCCCAAAACAATAGGAACAAACCTTCCTTAACAATCGTATGCCCTGCAGACCATACTAGAAGTCGTTCCTTCCATATTGGGTAACTCTAGTAGGGTACAACTTAAAGCATCCAAGACATCTCCCTCAATCTTCTAGTTAAGACTTTGCTTGCTGAGTTGAGTTAGTGGTTGGACCCCGTTAGGTGGATTAGCCACAGGGTGGGTGCATGGGTGAGTGTTGACGTGGATGTGTCTGTGGGTGTGGGTTTGGGTGTGTAGGTGTGAGTTTGGGTGCGTAGGTGTGGGGGGTGTAGGTGTGGGTTAGCTCGGCAGGCACGTCTGGATGGGACTTCAGCATCCTGTGTGGGTGTAGGTGTGTTCAGTAGTATGAGTCACTCCCAAAATAAAGTACCCTATGAAGCCTTTCCGCATATTTCGTCTCCCACACTGTGCCATTCCGGGAGTTTGGGGTCCAAACTTACTGTGCTGGGTAAAACCTCTATCTAATAACCGAGCCAGGTCTAGTGGTGACGTTCGTCCAGGTAATCAGTTACGAGCTTTTAAGCCTGTTTTCGTGTTTTAGTGCTTTCCGGCCCTCCGCAGCGCGTCTGGCAATGGAGGGATACAGGTCTTTCTCACATGGTGGGTATACTAGACTAATCTTGCATGCACATGTGGAACCCATTAAAATTTGAACTGACTACTGGGGATGGATCTCCATGCAATGGGTCAAGTGCTCATCTGGGGGCTACATGCTGGGGTCTGGTATGCACACGTTTAGGTCAATGTGTGTGCTCACAACCCACACTAGCATCAGAGTAGCACAACATGCTTACTAGTCTGACCCCCCAATTACACCTATGGATGCAAGACGAACTTTGGGGCAGGTGTGCCTTGTGTAATATAGGGTGCTTTTGAAATGCCCCAACACCCATGTAAATTTGAGAATCCAAAGGGGATAAATGGAGGAACTAGTTTAGAGCTGCCTAGTCATTACTTCATAACACATGATGACCCATGCATAACACGAGCCATCATTTGTGTTATATTCCTAAATACTAACCAAGTAGTTTAAGATTGTGGTTGATATGTGGCAATGTTTAGAAGATGACTAGTACTTATGGACAAGCCCAGTGTGTGGGTGCGTGGGGGTGAGGGTCAGCTCCGCAGGCAAGACTGAGTGGGAGATCGCTTTGTGCCTTCTTGTGAGACACAGCCATGGCTGAAGTGGGGTTGCTTTGGTGCAAGATCTCAATCGACCTGGAGTCTGGCTCCTAGGTTATGATATCAAACCCAGGAGTTATCATAAACGGCTTGGGAAGGGGGGGGACACGAGCGATCTTGAGACCCTCCGACTATTAATTCGAGCATCTTCGCGCGCATGGGAGACACTACAATAGTTACCATGCTGAATTCCGCAGTATTTGGAACATCGAATCGCACGAACCCCCAGTTCAGTCCAGGTGGAATCTAAATCACCGGTGGCGTCTGAAAATAGCACATATGAGCACCTTCACGGCGTATACTCACTTAGTTATTACCTTCAAAGCGTCGGATCACCTCGACAATACTCCCCGATGCTTCCAAGCGCGTTTCACGTACGGATGACGAGTCAGCTACTTGAGTAGGCGCAGGACTCCGAGGCGATAACTGAGGCGTGGAAAGCTTGTATGGGATCTATAATAATGAATGGGTGGAGAAACTTGTGAAGAAGCTTTGCGCAAGCGGCTTCCTCGGCCTCTATTTGTTACCCAGGTTGCTTCAATTACGGAGCAGCACAGGTCCCAACCGCCCCAACGAACTCCAACTGTCTCCCGCTCTGACAGCTTGTTTCCAGAGAACTTCTGCTTGTTTCCAACCAGTTGGGGGTCCGGTTAAGGATTGTGTTTCGGAGGGTTTAGACTCGACCTCTAACCGGGCCTTTCGGGAAGATGGTTAGAAACGTTCCACCAATTTAGCTGTGGTGGATAACGATCCTCCCACTGAGTTGCCACGCGGTGGTGACGACTTTCCGACAGATGACGAACGACTTCTGTAGGCAGTTGAAACCGAGCGAATTGACCCACTGATCAGTGTCTGATCAGCTACTCGGGAATACCTAAAACGAGGGTTCCATTAGGGTCTAGACGCGCTGGAAGCGGGAAGGGAGTCTTAAGCCGTGCTTCTGACTCTTAGGGCCGTCTAAACTCCTGAGATCATTTCTTAGGCTTCCAGTTACAAGACACTCCGTGTTACAAGGTATTCATATACCACAATTGGTTTCTTGAAGCCTGGTCGCGCTTTCAAACCGCGCCACTCGCTTTACTCCCCCCCCCCCGACGTCCCCTCGAGCCTACCATCACCGAGTATGGCCTCTTCTTCAGCCCACGCTGCTGCGGCTCCACCTTCTGAGGTCCCGGATGTTGACGACATGGACCACGAGGAGCTCGTCCAGCAAGTCAAGGCTTGGGAGCTGCACGAGCTCTCCAAGGAGAAAAGAAAAGGTGCTGGAGGGCCGGCACCTTCGCCTCCCGACCTTTCAGCTACCGAGAAGGAGCTGAAGGAAGCGCAGATGGCTGTCATAGTCAATGGCAAGAAGGTCGCCACAAGGCCTGACTCCACGCCGCTTGGCAAGGCTGCCGCGCACGTTGCCCTAGTGGAGAAGGACAAGGCTTTCGCTAGCCTCGAACTTCTTCACCATCACGAGGCCGAGGCCACCGCATCCAAGCACCTTGAGGAGATGGCTCGGCTCCAAATGCGAATGAGGGATGCCGAACAGGAGACACTTCGAGTTTCCGCTCTCCTGAAGGCCCAGCAAACGCCCCCCGCTGGACCACCGGATGGCCCCGCTGCTGGATCGCTTGCAACGCCCCCCGCCCCGGCTGGACAACCCGCGGCCCCCACAGCTGGACTGCCTGCGGGCCCCCCTGCTGATGGATCGCCTGCTGCTGGCCAGCCCGCTGCTGAAGCGCCCGCTGCAGGACCGCCCGCTGTTGGCCCTCCCGCTGGACCTCATTCGGACGCTTTAATGGCTCTACGTGCCCAGATTGAGCTGCTGGAGGCCAAGGCCAAAGTGGCCGAGCTACAAGCTGCGGCAGCTAAGGTAAAGTCACATGTTTTGCCCTTGGTCCCGAGGCCCTTAGTTGGCAAGTATGAACGTCCATCCCTTTGGACTGGGGTAGAAGATAAGAAGCTCCCGAGGGGTAGGATTTGGTGGAAGTTGCTAGAGTCATATTGCACGTTGCACCATATGTTAGTACCATCCAACATACCAAACTTCTTTGGTGGGGTAGCTGCCGAGTGGCTATACCACCTCATGACCGCGTCACCGGCCATTACGTGGGCTGGGATAAAAACTCAGTTCCTAAACTTCTATGACCCCTACCATGCTGACGACGACATCAATGCACGCCAACGGCTGCATGCCAACTCGATTCGGCAGACCTCGACGGTTAGGCATTACGCTATGGCTTTCCAAAACGAAGTGCGCATTGCGGGGGGTATGCAATTGGATGATCAGCTAGTTCTGTTTCGGTTTGGTCTGATTCCAACCATCGAGGCACGATGCCGCAGACGTACTGCTGCACAAGGAGGCCGATTTTCCTCTTTAGACGAGCTTGTCGAACATGCTGCTGCCATTGAAACTGAACTTGCTGCCACCAAAACACCAACCCCTACCTCGGCCATGTACGTTCAGGCAAAAGGCAAACGGCCTGGTGGACCTCACGAGGGGTCCACCCAGCACAAGCACAAGAAGGGCACGGCCCAGACTCCAGCTGCAACGGGCCCGCCGCCCTTTTCCAGCCCTGCGGGACAGCTACAATTTGCTGAAAAGCATAAGTGGAAGCAGGCTGACGGTCAGCCCTGGACACCGGATGCTATTAAACTAGCTAAGGAGGGTAACTTATGTTACAAGTGTGGTACGAAGCGCACGGCCACTACAGCCACTGCCCCCTCCAAGTGCCCTAGCTGCCCTACCGTTAGGAAGTAGGATGTAGGTCTGCTTGTAGACATAGATAGGGATGTTCTTTTTCAGTTTCCGTCCCCTACTATCTGTGTAACACCATCTACAGCACAGACCACATCCCCTCCTTGCCTTCCGACCCTGCCCCCGCCTCCTGCCATTCCATGCATATCTGCTTGCACAACAGCTTGTGTCCACGCGGACCAAGCTACCGCACACTTTGAGGCCACCCTATCGAGGGTATCTGGCAAAGTTCTCATTGACAGTGGAGCAGACTCTGTCTTCGTAGACGCAGAATTCTGTGCTAGGGCAGGTTTAGCCACCTTTACGGGCTCACCAGTCATGGTGCGGGTAGCTGATGGAGCCCAAGTCCTCACCACTACGAGAACGAGTTTTGTCCTGAACTTAGGCAAACATAGGTCAGAAATTAAATCTGCTTATGTCCTCCCTACGCTAGGGCCCGGCACCACCGCACTTCTCGGAAGAAGTTGGATGATGCAGACGGGGTGCTGCATTGGTTTTGAAGAGACACGTCTCAGAGCCAGTTTCAAAATAGCTAAAAAGCATAAACGTAGAGTAGCAGTCGAACTGTACTCCACCCGACTCGAGTCGGAACCTCTCTCCATCAAGGAATTGGTTGCTTATACTTTGGCACGTATCGAATTTTTTGACACAGCACAGCGAAAAACGCCAGGAGTCCTGTCTAACAGAGCACTTAAAAAGTTTATCCGCAAATCAAAACAAAAACTCAATTGTTTCGAAGTCCTAGTCACATCAGTGGACCAAGACGACGATGCCTTTACAATTCGAGTAACGGCCGCACAAGCAAACACGGTGCAACAAACGAAACACGAACGGATAATCTCGGGTTGCGAAACGGACTTTAAAAAGGTCTTCGCCCCAGCAGACAAGATTTCTGACCTTAGGGCTGACACCCCATTCGTATGCCCCCTCACGGAGGCGGCATTCCCACAATTCTCTTGAGGACACAGGTTGTCCCCCGCAGAACTGCTAGAGGTCCAAAACCAAGTTAAAGACTTGTTGGCCAAAGGCTACATCAGCCTTAGCTCGAGCCCGTGGGGCGCACCAGTCCTTTTCATCGCCAAACCCGATGGCTCTTGGAGGATGGCTATCGACTATCGTAAATTGAACAAGGTCACGGTACCAAATTGCTATCCCCTCCCACGAATTGACGATCTGTTTGACTCAGTTCGAGGAGCTAGTGTGTTCTCAAATCTGGATTTACGTAATGCGTACCACAACATACGGTTACATGATTCAGACGTCCCGAAAACTGCGTTCATAACCCCGATGGGACTCTATGAATTCAAGGTTCTCCCTTTTGGGCTAGCAAATGCACCCTCGGCCTTTACAAAAGTCATGAACACCGTGTTCAGAGATTTAATTGGCAAATTCGTCGTCATTTACTTGGATGATGTTCTCATCTACAGCAGTAATGATGAAGAACACGAAAAACACATTCGAATTGTGTTACAACGTCTTGAAGTTAACCACCTCTTTCTTAAACGAGAAAAGTGTTTCTTCTGTAGACCGGAAGTCAAATACCTAGGGCATGTGCTCTCCGGTAAAGGCGTCCGAGTCAACGAAACGAAGGTGAAAGCAGTTGCAGATTGGCCCACACCTACCTCCTCGAAGGAAGTTTAGCAGTTCCTAGGACTCACTAACTTTTTCAGAAAGTTTATCCAAGGTTACTCGACGCTCGCAGCCCCTCTAATCCAGATTTCGAATCTAACAGATAGGCCAGCACCGATTTCACCGAAATTGAAACCGCCAGGACTGACAAAATCACCGACGGTGACACCAAGTCCGAAACCACTCGGAAAATGTCTGGACCTAAGCCTGCCAGGAGGCATACCTCGGCATCAAAGAAAGTCTTACGAAGGCTCCTTTGCTTGCACACCCTGACCCAGCGAAGGACTATCGGGCGGTAACCGATGCTTCTGTCGTTGGTACAGGGGGCGTTCTCATGCAAGATGGGCGACCCATCGCGTACCACTCTCACAAATTCTCAAGCGCTGAACGAAACTACTCCACGGGCGAGCAAGAATTACTCGCAGTGTACTTGGCCTTGAAAGAATGGCGATGCTACCTCGAAGGTTGCACTGGCAAGTTCGAACTTGACACCGACCACGAACCCCTCGTCTACCTTGCAAATCAGCCCATGCTGAGCAGAAATCAGGCACGATATCTTGAGTTTTTCTCGCGCTTCACGAACATGAAGTGGGCTCATATCGCGGGCCGTACTAACGTAGCTGACCCTCTGAGTAGGAATCCAGCCTTCTCAGAGGCTACGGCTTTGTTCATTCAGAGGCTGTCCGCAAATGACCCACTCCACATGCGCGAAATAGCCCCAGATATTCTGCATGGTTACACGGAAGACTTGTGGTTCGATAATCCGCACAATACCAAGTACCTCTCCAAACGGGCAGATGGTTTCTGGGTTGGCACCGGCAAATCCATACGAGCAGCATCTGAGTCGCAGATCGTTGTACCAAATGGTAATTCGCTCAAAGCTCGGATTTTGTTTGCACGATACCCAACGAAGTGGACATGGAGGCATCGACCGAACTTTTCGATCTGTTGCACGCTACTATTGGTGGCCTGCCATGCGACTCGATGTCGTTGATTACGTACGCCACTGTGATTCTTGCCAACGGGTAAAAATTTCACATCAGAACCCGCAGGGTAACCTTCAACCCCTTTCGATTCCGACCGCCCCCTTCGATTCACTGTCCATGGACTTCATCGTTGGGCTACCGAAATCGAATGGTTTTGATCAGATCTACGTGATCGTTGATCGCCTTACGAAGATGGTCAAACTAATCCCATGCAAAACGACAGACGATGCTGAAAAGATTGCTACCCTGTTCCACGAGCGCGTGCTCAGCGAACAAGGCCATCCACTTTCCATCATCTCTGATCGCGATGTTAAGTTCACGAGTAAATTTTGGCAAACACTCTTAACTCTGTGCGCTATCCGACCTGGAATGTCGACTGCATTTCACCCACAAACAGATGGTCAAACAGAACGTATGAACAGTGTTCTCGAAGACACTCTTCGCCATTTTTCCTCTGCGAATCAGAAAAATTGGGCCAGTCTTTTGCCGAATGCACGATTCGCCATCAACAACTCGTACAACAGAAGCATTCGAGATTTTCCGTTTCGGTTGCTGTACGGTAGATACCCTCGAGTGGCACTACAACCATCAGATGATGTCATCGCTACGGCACATCAACCAGCCCTGTCCTGGGTCGAGCATATGAATAATGCATATGACACGGCCAAGGCAGCGCTTAAATCCGCGAAGGATCGTCAAAAAACGTATACAGACTTGCACCGTCGACCGGTGAAGTATACTCACGGTCAGGAAGTTTTGTTGAACTCGAAGAACATCAAATACTGGCCTAGTATGACTCGGAAGCTCATGCCCAGATTCGTTGGTCCCTACAAAATCTCTCACACTATCCAAAAGAGGGGGGAGACCATTGCAGTGACTCTATCCCTCCCCGAAGGATGGAAGATTCGTCCAACGTTTCACGTATCTCTTGTCAAAGAATACCTATCCGACGGAACTGGGTTTATTAGACCAAATCCGGAATTGTTACGCACATGCAGTGAACCTATCTACGAGATTAGCAACGTTGTTGATCACAAGATACAGTCTGGTACGGTGCATTACTATGTACAATGGTTACACTCAGACCATGTTCACTCTTGGGAACTCGAAGAAGAGTTGTTACCTATGTGCTCTGAACAAATCGATTTGTATTGGAGACAACACCCTTCTCGGGTACGACCCGTGATAGGTGCCAACGACCCGAAACCTAAAACGGTTAAAAAACCTACTCACAGGGATTATGCGACTGTAACCCCTGATGAGTTTCTCATTCGAAAGAGTACTAGACTTCAGGAGAAGGCTAGGGCTAGAGAAGGGGGAATTGTGGTGGATAACGATCCTCCCACTGAGTTGCCACGCGGTGGTGACGACTTTCCGACAGATGACGAACGACTTCTGTAGGCAGTTGAAACCGAGCGAATTGACCCACTGATCAGTGTCTGATCAGCTACTCGGGAATACCTAAAACGAGGGTTCCATTAGGGTCTAGACGCGCTGGAAGCGGGAAGGGAGTCTTAAGCCGTGCTTCTGACTCTTAGGGCCGTCTAAACTCCTGAGATCATTTCTTAGGCTTCCAGTTACAAGACACTCCGTGTTACAAGGTATTCATATACCACATGAGCAGTCTTTTGCACCTGACCAGGTCAGTTCAAAATGGGTCAACGTGGCAAATGCGCTCTGCAGCACTTCCTCGCGATTCGGACGCTGATTTCAGCGTTTATTCCACTTCTTGCCGCTGCTGGTTGCCTCAGGATGATCAGTCAAAAATTGCGTGGCAGGGACGGTGCCCTGCTGCTGCGAATCCATTTTGGTGAAACTGTGCGATCGATGATGAGTGTCCGAGAAAGAAAGCAAGGACGCGGGACTCCAAAGCAGCGTGAAACACCAACTTGACGTCACCAGATATAATTCATCAACCGAATTTAGCCGCCCCTTAACTTTCTTTAACGGGGAGGGGGGGGGGGGGGGGGGGGGGGGGGGGGCATTAACCGGGACAGTTGGTCTTTTACCTGACCTTGGCTTTTTGTGTTTCCAACTCATTGTTTAGCGCCGAAAATAACGAATTCAACCGCCGTTTAACCAGACCATTACCTAGTTAGAAACAAGCTGTCTGTAGAGTAGTAGGAGAAGGAAAAAAAAGGAGGAGTAGGAGAGGATAGTTTTGGGGGGGGTCTAGTTTTTCTTGCCAGCTTCTAGCCAGCTCCGTCAACCACCGTAGTGTGTGTTCGTGAACAAAATCGACCATGTCAGGTTGGACCCAAATTATTTGAGGGTTCCAATCTTGGAGCATGTTTCTGGAATTTAAGTTTGGGATTTTGACCCGGGTTTATTTGTGTACCGAAATTTCTTTCCTAAACGACTTCTAAATTCGTGGCTACCTCTCATGACTGCCTATTTTATTTTTTGAATTATGATATTCAAGGTAGGGAATGGTTCAGAAAGATTCACATACATACAACCAAGCATAAAACAAATGTTTGGCAAGTAATGGCATCCAAAACAGGTAATATACAGTTGTTGCACCATACCAGCCCACTGAGGAGGACAATACAATTTGATCCGCTCAAAAGTATCCCCAAAGACTTATGCCACGCACTCGTACAGCTTCATAGAGCCACAGGACAACTTGTATGCATATTCTGGAGACACTGGGGGGGACCTAATGCAAAATGGCCCCCCAAAACTATATTGATGTGCCTTGAGCACCCTATCACCACTCTGAAGGCCCAATCTACCCCCCCCCCCCCCCCCCCCCCCCCCCCTATAAAAAAACATTGTCATGGTTTCATGGGGCTCAATGGAGCTAGTGGAAAGTTTAGCCCAGAACAATAGTTACAACCCTAATTTAAAATCGCATACCCCCCCCGAAGAAGACGTCCCTTCCATATTGGGCAACCGTAGTAGGCGAATACTGAAAGCAAAGATATTTCCCTCACTCTTCTAGTTATGAAGACGTTGCTTGCTGAGTTAGTGGCTAGACCTCGTCAGGTGGACTAGCCATAGTGCGTGTGTGTGTGCGTGTTTTTATGTGTGTGCGTGTGTGTGTGTGTGGGGGGGGGGGGGGGGGGGGGGGGGGCTTTATTGGGGTGAGTAGGGAATGGATGTGAAGATGTGGGTTAGCTCGGCAGGTACGTCAGGGTGGGACTTTAGAACCCAGGGTGGGTGTGTGTGGGTGTGGGGCAGCTCCGCAGGCAAGACTAGGTGGGAGATAGCTTTGTGTATTTGTGGCTGGAATGGGGTTACTTTGGTGCATGGTCTCATTTAACCTGGAGTATGGTTCCTAGGTTATGATATCAAACTCAGAAGGTTAAATGTCTTGGGAAGGGGGGAAACGTGTGGGATTGAGATCCTCAGACTATTGATTCTATTGCATCTTCGCGTGAATGGGAGACGCTACAACAGTTCCCAAGCTTCCCCGGTTCCAAACATAAAATTGCATGAACCCCCAGGGCAGGTCAGTCAAGGTTGAATCTAAATCACCTGCAAAATAGCACATATAAGCACCTGCACGGCATTTAATCACTCATTTATTACCTTCAAAGCGCCGAATCACCTCGACAAGAGCTCCCCGATGCTTCCGTGCGTGTCCAAGGTAGGGGTGACGAGTCAGCTACTTGAGCAGGCGCAGGAATCCGAGCCGATAACTGAGAGATCGAAACTTTCTATGGGATATATCCTAGTGTTTGGTGAAGAAAGTTCTGGAGAAGTTTTGCGCATGGGG
This sequence comes from Chlamydomonas sp. ICE-L, assembly GCA_013435795.1. NCBI lineage: Eukaryota > Viridiplantae > Chlorophyta > Chlorophyceae > Chlamydomonadales > Chlamydomonadaceae > Chlamydomonas > Chlamydomonas sp. ICE-L. The sequence continues at coordinate 1,251,259 of JACBWV010000765.1, forward strand.
CATCTTCGGTCTCGGTTTTGCCCAGGTTGCTTCATATACGAGGCAAGACAGGCTCCAACCGCCCCCAACAAACTCCAACCTGTCACCCACTGTCACCCGCACCCGCTGTATCTGGTCGATTTTGTCGCCGATCGAAGAGTTAGCACCTGTAACAAGCTTAAAGTGGTGTCTTGTTAACGTAGGAATTATTTTGGGATTTTCGGGGGAGGTCGTTTTGATCGTGAAACACCCTACACTGGACCGGACCAACAGTTTTCAGCGGTATGCAGTGTCTCTGCTAAGGATCTTGACATCAAATTAAGTATATGGCAGCGCGAGGACCAGATGTAACATGTGGGGAGGCATGAGCATTCAGCGTATGGCACGCGCGATGCTCGGGAGTAACATTTGGGGAGGTAAAAACATTAAGTATCGGGCTGCGCGATTTTCCTAACCGACAGCATAACAGCATAAGCCAGCATAAGCATAACAAACAGTACGAATCACTGAATCAGTTACCCAGATGGCCCCGATCTCCCCCTGCTTCCAAGTGAAGAGTCTCTCGAATGATGAATCGGGGACAGTTAATTGGGAGCATTAAAAGCTACGAATTTCAGAAACACGGATCATCCAGTAGTGCTGCTTGCAGTAGCAGTCTAATTGTTACACTGTTACAGCAGTTTTTAATTCAAACAGAAGAGTGAACCAACTGAAGAACGGCTCATATTCAAGTACAGTCGGCTCATATTCTAGTACAGAACGGCTCATATTCAAGTATAGTACAATTGTTAATGTGATAGAAACCTAGTGAGAATCGAAATGGATGACACAATAGAGGCGGTACTCAGCAGTGCATGGCGAAGCGGCCCGAAGGATCAGTGGGGTCGAGGGCTGCCTGGGTATTTTAAAAGGAACACTGGGGTGGTACTCAGCAATGCGGCGGTGGAACTGCCCGATAGAGAAGTGGAGTCGAGGACTGCTAGGGCACATATAAATGAGCAAAGAAAAGGACGACAGAAAAACTAGGGGGAATTAATCAAAACAGTAAGCATCAACTTGAGGTAGAAATTAGTTGTAAGCAGTACCATGGCTGATCTACTCGGAGGATGGCGAAACTACTAGTAAAATGAGAAGCAGTCAACTAGGAGCCAAGAAAGGGGGTGTTAGCTATGCTACCTGGCCAATGCACTCGATTTGCTTCATCGCTTTTCGATTCGATTCGATTCAGATCGCAGAAAGCGACGACCCGGCTTTAAAATGGGAAGCGGTCAACAAGGAGCTAAGAAAGGGGGTTTAAAAGTTTGAATAAGAGATGGAGAAACAGTGAAGGGAAGGTAACATAAGAGAAAGGATAAAGTACCGTATATGGTACTTAAGGCAAACCTACAAGACCAGAAGAGACAGTGAAAATGACGCGAGTCTGAGCTACGACTGTGTCGCTGGTTGTTCTTCTCTTTACTAGGAAATACACAGATGAGCAACCAGGTTACCCGGAGCACTAGAAAACGACCAAGTGTCAGTTTCAACTAAAGGACTGAGAAAAACGTAGATGGGAAAAAGACTGAGAAGGAGGAGGAGAAAAATAAAAAAAGAAAGAGGGAAGCAAACTAATCAAGACATGAGGACACTTCCCCAAGCTTCTTCATCAGTGCGGGGTCTGTTTGCTGAAGATTGGGCCATCAGCCGACGCAGGTTAGTAATTATGCTGCTTGTCAAGAAGCAGGTATTGAAACAGGCAGCGTCTCAAGAAGCAGATTCCCCCCCCCACACACGCCCCCCCCCCCCCCCACACACACACACACACTTGAACGCTTCTACATTCCAACATGAACGATATTAAATTAAGGCAGTTATTAAGGGCAGGCGATGTTATTTGGATCTGACAGGGTCTGTCTATCTGTCGGTCGGTCGATCTGTACGCGGGGAGGGTCCATTGCGTCGAAAGAAGATTTGGAAGACGGTGAGCAGCCCGGAGTTGGCTGAAATATGGCCCCACCCTGGCCCTAGCTCAGAGATTCACAACCTCTCGGTGCTCAAGTCAAAGACCGTCCACCTGCCGCTGGCAGGCATGAGTACGTTACATAACTCAGCAAAGCAATGCCGAGGCAGGACAGCGGCCTTGTCACCTCAGCAGCTCAATCCTTCCCGGTGTCACTCCCCTAGTTTCCGAGACACCAATTTTGGGGTTGTCTGTCGCCGGCTGTCCCATTTGACTTCTGCGTTTCGTAGGACCAGGCATACAGTTCACTCTGCCCTCGCCCTGAAGCCAAGCCAATACAACACCCCACTGATATCATGTTTTGCTGTGAGCAGCGGCTCATAAGCAGCACTCATCTCTGTGTCTATTGTCAGCGTCACAACCAATCCCCTGGATCAACGGCTGCGACGCAACAGACCCTCTCTACGTTGCATCTGCGATGCAAAACTCAGCGTTCAGAATAACATCAGCATGTAGATGGTAAGAGATTCTAACAATATCTGATCAAATTCGATCTGATAAAATATATTATAAGGGTTTTGGAGTGTGAACTGTGATGAGAGACACACAAATAACAACATAAACTAGCTTCAGCCAAGCAAATTTTCTGAGGCTATGTAACCAAGTTCCAGTTCAAGTTATAAACTACCTGAAAAGTAGTCAAAGTCAGGCCCTCCACCCTGTGCAAGTCTTTAAACTGTCTAATCCGCTTAGTTTGCTCTTGCTTTCTGTGTGTATCACAAGGGGTGGCTTGGAATTGGAGGACGGTAAAAAGCCCAGAGTTGGCTGAGAACCATTGCATGTAACAAAACAATACAATCCTCCCTTTACTTAGTGCCTACGATACAGTAGGAACCACGTTATCGATTGCACTTCTTTATTAGCCCATGCTGGTAATCTAAAACTGATCTTGATTTTTTGAGGTTGGACAAGTCCCTTTAACCTATCAGGCCACCTCTGCACTGTAGCACACGAAATGCTCCTGGATCACATGTTCTCCGTAGCTGCCTTCAAGGCCCTCTGTGCCAGTTCATGGTACCTTCCCTCTAGCTGCCGACTGCTACGGCTGTGCTACCATACATGAAGGCCAGCTAGGGCTGAGGATGTGGTGGCTTGGCACCCCTGCAAGTGGTGGTTGGAATAACATAACTGTTGGTTGGTGGGTGGCTTGGCATCCCTGCAAGTGATGGTTGGATATTTTTTTTAAGGTGTGAAAGGACTTTCACACTAGGAGGTGGGTCTCCCGGCACAAACCAGCAACCCGGAGGATTCAGTTCGAATGGCGTTGCCCCTCCTACAATGTGCAAAGTAGGCGCACTTAGGAATAACATAACAGTTGGTTGGTGGGCGGCTTGGCATCTCTACAAGTGGTGGCTGAAATAACAGAATGGTTGGTTGGTGGGTGGGTGGCTTGGCATCCCTGCAAGTGGTGTTTGGAGGAACATTACAGTTGGTTGGGTGAGTGTCTTGGCATCCCTGCATGTGGTGGTTGGATGATGTCGCCGACAACGATGACAGTGATGGTGGCCGTGATGATGATGATGATGGTGGTGGTGGTGGTGATGATGATGGTGGTGATGATGATGGTGCCGATGATGATGGTGCCGATGCTGGTTATATTTTCCAGGTACCATACAGGACTATAAATGCGCCCGCAGCTTGATGGAGTCAAGGAAGACTTCAAATAAAATAGTTGGTGGGTAGCTTACTGGCTTGGCATCCCTGCTAGTGCTGGTTGGAATAATGGAACAGTGGTCGGGTTGATTGATTCAATGGTAAGTGGGTGGATAGTTGGTTGATAGTGGATTCCTGGTTGTTTTTGTCTGACGACGCATCGCCACTACGTGGCCGTTTCTTTGTTGCATTGCGACACATGAACCCCCCGACCCCCCTGGCTCTGAGCTTTGAGCTCTGTCATGCGATGGCCACGCAACAATTCTGAAATCAGGCTTGAGTGGCCCAAGTAGCTACTCATCCTAGCCACTAGTAATCTGAAATGAGAAATAATGGTGGATTGTAGCATTTCACTTCGCCATAAGTTTCTTCATCTTCATCACTTGATTCTTCATGCGTTTGGATGCATCCAATAATTCATCCATCCATCCATCCATGTATCCATGCATCCATCCATCCATGCATCCATCCATCCATCCATGCATCCATCCATCCATCCATGCATCCATCCATCCATGTATTCTTGCATCGATATATTCATTTCCCAATGCATTCATTTCCTCACAAATGCAATTGCTCCTTCATTGATCAATTCACATCTTCATCCAATCATTTCACACACAACCGCACAGGGCTCCCTTAGGCCCCCCTAATGCTATGCAAGCCTGGCTGGTGGGGGGTCATTGATAAATTCACGCCTTCATCCAACAATTTCACAAATGAGAAGTGGTGCCCCACCTGTTTTAGAATAGCATCCAGAATAGCACGATCTTCCTCCTTACTCCACCCTGACAGTTCCGTCAGGTCTGCTAATGTTTGACGCTAGGGTGCACTGCCATTGCTGTCTACAGCTACAGCTTGTTGGTCCAAACTGTCCTGTGGTGCGTGGGTTGGATGGGCAGGCAGGGGCTTGTGCAGAAGCTTGACAGAAAGTAGAGAGTCGGTTGAGGAGGTTGGTGCAACCGTGAGTTAACTGCTGTCAGTTGCCCCCCCAGGGCTGGGACCCCTTAGGCCCCCTTAATGCTATGCCAGCCTGGCTGGTTTTGCGGAACAGCCTGTACAACCTCTTGCACCGAATGGCCAAATACGGCCCGTAGTAGAGGGAGGGGTTGAACCACAATACTGCTGTACGCGTTGTTGTTGGTAGCTGTGCTGTTGTTGTTACTTGCTTTGAAGGGGCTGAAGGCGCCTGTGTTGTTGGCTGAGGTGGGGCCCCATGTGGCAGGGGAGCCTGAACGTAAAGGTTGGTAAGCAGAGAGCCGGTGAGTGAGTGAGTGACTGAGCGAGTGTGTCAGTCAATGAGTGTTGTTGTATGCTTTGAAGGGGCTAAAGGCGCCTGTGCTGTCGTTGGCTGAGGTCGGGCACCATGTGGCAGGGGAGCATGTGTGGGTAATTAGGGAGGCAGTCAGTGAGCAATTCAATCAGGGTGTGGGTGAGTGAGTGGGTGAGTGGGTGAGTGGATGAGAGAGTGTTGTTGTTGTTGCTTGCTTTGAGACCGGGCGCCATGTGGCAGGGGAGCCTGTGTGGTTAATAAGGGTGTGAGTCAGAGGGTGAGTGAGTGGGTGAGTGAGTGTTGTTGTTGCTTGCTTTGAGGCCGGGCGCGATGTGACAGGGGAGCCTGTGTGTTTAATAAAGAAGGCAATCAGTCATTCAGTGGTCAATCAGGGTGTGGGTGAGTGGGTCAGTGAGTGTGTGGGTGAGCGAGAGAGTGAGTGGGCGAGCTGGAAGCTGGCAGTCAGCAACATCAGCATTGACCATGCTCTCACATCAGAGCAGCTGCAGCAAAGGTCTGCCCAATGGCCCCTTAAGGCAGCCAAGGAAGCGGGACAGAGGTGGAGCTGGAGCGACTCAGACCGTGTGCGGGTGGTTGTGAGAGCTAGGATAGCTTAGAAGCAGGAGCATGAAGGCCTATGCATAGCATTTAGTTATATTTCCAAGTCACCGCTAGACACCCTTGCCCTTAGGCCAATGGTCCCTAGCTGAAGCTTCCAGGTGTCAAACTACAACAGACATGGCTGTAGGGATCGACTAGATAGTACAGACGATACAGATCTGAGGCTTGGGGGCGTGAGCCCCCCAGCTTAACAACCTGTGGACCGTTCTGACCGTCTGTCAAACCAGACGCCCCCGTAATGGATTGGAGAGCACCAGAAACCAACGCAACGACGTTCATGACATTGCAGCCCGCACCCAACCAGTATCATCAACTAACAGCGACTCGTACGCTCTATACGTTTATTGCACACAAGCCACTCTCCGCAATTTTTCTGTGGCAACTTGCCATATTTGATCCCCAAATGCCTTGGTTAGCTGTTTCTTCCAGACCAGCACACAACTTTAAACAATGGCTGATCCCTGCACCAACACTACTCTGCCCGTTTCAGCATCCCCTTATTAGTCGTTTGCCCGGGCCCACACGATGGCCGTGTGACACCGCACCTAGGCCAGGCTACACTGCGCCATGACCCATCACACGCTGTACTCACATGGCGCTGACGACCTCAGTATGCAGGCCGCGCTACCAGTTCAGTTGAATGATCGTAACCCGTCGGACACGCAGTTCCCGTACTGAACGTGCAACACGCCAGGCCGCTGACGTGACTTAGAAGTGAAAGCGGTGAGTGAGTGAAAAAGTGATGTGGAAAGTGAAGTGACGAGTTGATTGTGAGTGAGTGAGTGAGTGTGTGTAAGTGAGGGTGGGGGGTGGGTGGGTGGGTGGTGAGTGAGTGAGCGAGTGAGTGAGAGAGAGAGGAGTGAGTGGGTGGTGTGGTGGGTGGTGGAGTGGGTGGGGATGTGAGTGGGTAAGTGTGGGAGGTGGGTGGGGGGTATGGGCTGAGTGAGTGAGTGAGTCGATGTGAGTGATGGAGTGAGCACGAGTAGTGGCGTGTGTGGGTTGGGTGGGTGATAGTGAGTGGAGTGATGTGATTGAGTGAGTGAGCCGTGACGAGGAACGTGAGTGAGAGAGTGGTGAGTGAGGAGTGAGTGAGTGGTGAGTGAGTGAGGTGAGTTTGTTGGCTTTGAAGGGGTCTGAATGGGCCCATGTGTTGTTGGCTGAGGCGGGGCGCCAGGTGGCAAGGTTAAGGACGAGAGGTAGTCACTGAGGTTGGGGCAGACAGTCGAGCATGGATTGTGCCTGCTGACTTGTAGGTGCTTGTTGGCTGATTAGTTGTTGCATTTGTTCGTTGTAATTCCTGTTTGTTGGACGTGACTCAAAAATCCGGTGGTGGCACCACGGTTGGCGAGAAGATGAAGAGACTGGATAGGAGTAGGTTGGTAGGTCGATAAGCATGGCAGTAGTTTAAGGCCGCAGGGTAGGTCAGTCAGCAAAGAGTTTGCGGGTTATTTTGGTATTCATTCATCCTTTCATTCATGCATTCAGTGAGATAGAGAACGTAGGATCTCGTAGTAGCATGCCAGGCAGGCCTGGGCAGACAGGATATATACAGATAAATGATGTGCATAAATCCGAATAGATAGGTGAGATTTCCACCAGGAGGTGGTGATGATTTTAGAGGGAGACTGCGATACACATTCGTGATGCCCCTCTAAAACATACACTCGAAAGTTTCTCTCCACAAGTGGAAACATAATCTGAGTGACAGATATATAGATACACAGATAGAAACACAACTGTGCAGATAGAGTTTATAATACACAAGATATACATGTATTATGCAGATAGTGGAATATGGTAGATTGACAGGGAGATTCACCAGACTGACACGGGGATAGGACGGCAGGAAGGGCGCCCTTGGAAACGGTGATGGCGATAGTGATGGTGATGATGGTGGTGATGATTTTGATAACAGATGGACTGGGGGACAAGAGGGCAGGTGTACCGCACCTGGAATTGTTGGTGTTGATGTTGATGGAAATAGTGGTGGTTGGTATGCTGTGGGGCATCCAACAACATGTGCACTACACCACTGTGGCCCCAGCATGCTGCATACACTAGTGCCTGTCCATCTAGCTATGGTTCATGTGCCTGCAGACAGTGAGCAGTCTGAAGGCTGATGGACCATGAAATCAAATCATTCCCCTCTCTCTCTAGTCTGATGAACAGTGTCACAAAAAAGCTGAGGTGCAGCTGCTCTGAACAAGTAAACACCTTGAGCCAGCAGTAACAACTGGTCAGCTAGACAAAAGTCAACGAAACAAAGGCACTAATTAAGCTCTAGACAGGGAATTGGGGACCTGACATTTGACTATCAAGTAAAGACTGCAGATGTGGTGGGTGGTGGAATGGTGTCCCCTCCAGTAAAAGCAAGCAACCGATAACCAAACATCTAGGAGCTTCAGTACGTACTCATACAGAAAGTTCCTTTAGTCAATTTTCTTCAAGTTTGGCCATCAATATGCGAACAACCTCACTGTGGCCACGGTCACGTGCGCTATTTATTGCCAGCTTATCTTGGCAGTCTGCTCGTGCGGCATGCTGTGGTGCATCCAGCAGCATCTGAACTACCTCACCGTGGCCATTTGATGCTGCATCCACTAGTGCCTGTCCATCTCGACAGTCTGCGAGTGCGGCATGCTGTGGTGCACCCAGCAGCATCTGAACTACCTCACGGTGGCCATGATGTGCTGCAAGCAATAGTGCCAGTCCATCTTGACAGTCTGCGTGTGCAGCATGCTGTGGTGCATCCAGCAGCATCTGAACTACCTCACTGAAGCCACCCATTGCTGCTGCCACTAGTGCCAGCCCATCTTGGCAGTCTGCGTGTGCAGCATGCTCTGGTGCATCCAGCAGCATCTGAACTACCTCACGGTGGCCATGACGTGCTGCATGCAATAGTGCCAGTCCATCTTGACAGTTTGCGTGTGCAGCATGCTGTGGTGCATACAGCAGCATCTGAACTACCCCATGGTGGCCATGCAATGCTGCATCCACTAGTGCCTGTCCATCTTGACAGTCTGCGTGTGCAGCATGCTGTGGTGCATCCAGCAGCATCTGAACTACCTCACTGAAGCCACACATTGCTGCTGCCACTAGTGCCAGCCCATCTTGGCAGTCTGCGTGTGCAGCATGCTGTGGTGCATCCAGCAGCATCTGAACTACCCCATGGTGGCCATGCAATGCTGCATCCACTAGTGCCTGTCCATCTTGACAGTCTGCGTGTGCAGCATGCTGTGGTGCATCCAGTAGTATCTGAACTACCTCACGGTGGCCACCCTCTGCTGCATACACTAGTGCCTGCCCATCTTGACAGTCTGCATGTGCAGCATGCTGTGGTGCATCCAGCAGCATCTGAACTACCTCACTGAAGCCACACATTGCTGCTACCACTAGTGCCAGCCCATCTTGGCAGTCTGCGTGTGCAGCATGCTCTGGTGCATCCAGCAGCATCTGAACTACTTCAGGGTGGCCGTCCCTTGCCCATGCTGCATTCACTAGTGCCTGCCCATTTTGGCAGTCTGCATGCGCTGCATGGTGCGGGGCAGTGAGCAGAAGCATAGCCAGGTCTGACCGATAATGAGCAGACACATGCAACAGCGCTCGGTTAGAGTCATCCAATGACGCGCTTCTTGACACTAGCTCAATGGCCACGTTGAATGCCCTAACTTGATTGTGCTGAAGGGCAAGAGATAGGACCCCGGGCAAATCGCCATTGCACTTGTGAATCAAGATCTGGGCTAGATTATCCGAGACAATAGAATGCCAGGGGCGACAAACGAGAGCGATGTCGCTGATGGAGGATTGCCGCTCCTGTGTAAGGCTGCGCAGAACGATGTCCTTCCCTAGATCTGATGGAAGATGTGAAAAAGCTGTCATGGTGCAGATCCGAGGAAGTCAACTGCGACAGGCAAGGATTGCTCTTTGTTGAACGAAGGGCTTTCTCAATGAAAATAAGATAGGAGGACTTGCCTGTAGAACCATGAAACGATTCAAATTGAAATTGAATGAAAAGAAGATTGTAAGAGTAGTAGAGTAGTAGGTGAAGATAGTTTTTCCGGGGTTTCTAGGTTTTTTCTTGCCAGCTTTTGGACAGCTCCCTCAACCACTGTAAAGTGGTCGTGAACAACATCGACCATGTCTGATTGGGCCCAAGTTATTTGAAGGTTTGAAACAATACAATTTGACATATTTTTCTGGAGTTGAAGTTTGGGATTTGGACCCAGGTTTATTTGTGTACTGGAATCTGTTACCAAAACGACTTTTAAATTTGTGGCTGCCTCTCACGACTGCATATTATAGTTTCTGAATTATGATGTTCGTGGTAGGGAATGGTTAAAAAACATCCACATTACAAAAATGGCATGTAATGGCCTCCGGAAATAGGTTATTTGCAGTTGTTGCACCATACCAGCCCACTTAGGAGGGCAATACAATTTGATCAGCCCAGAAGCATCCCCAAAGACTGGCCCCGTACTCATATAGCTTCACAGAGCCATAGGACAACTTGTATGCATATCCTGGAGACGTTGGGGGGGGGGGGGGAGGGGACCCAAGGCAAGCCAGCCCTAATAAACTATATTGATGAACCTTGGGCGCCCTATCACCCTTTCACCACTTTGAAGGCCCTATATACCGCCGCCCCCCCCCCACCCCGCCCCCCCCCATCCCCCCAAAACTTGGTCATGGTGTCATGGGGCTCTATGGAGCAAGTGGAAAAGACCTCAGTTCATTTCACAGTATGTGAAAGTAAGTGGTAGACCCAGACTAAAGCACGATGGTCACAAATCGCAATTTGCTAGCCTATATGTTTAGCCCAGAACAATAGGTGCAACTCCCCTTAACAATCATATGCCTTCCCGAACGTACTGGAAGTCGTCCCTTCCACATTGGGCAACCGTAGTAGGCAACAACTCAAAGCATCCAAGACATCTCCTTCACTCTTCCAGTTATGAAGACCTTGCTTGCTGAGTTAGTGGCTGGACCCCGTTAGGTGGACTAACCACAGGCTGATTGCGTGGGTGAGTGTTGATGTGAATGTGTCTATGGGTGTGTAGGTGTGTGGGGTGTGTAGGTGTGGGTTTGATCAGCAGGCACGTCTGAGTGGAACTTCATCAGCCTGCGTGGGAGTGGGTGTGGGTTAGCTCCGTAGGCAAGTCTGGGTAGGAGATCGCTTTGTGGCGATGAGTGAGGCATAGCTATGTCTAGAGTGGGGTTACTCTGGTGCATGGTCTCATTTGACCTGGAGTCTGGCTTCTAGAGTAGGTTATGATATCAAACCCAGAGGTTGAATATCTTGGGAAGGGGGGAAGAATCCTGTGATCTTGAGACCCTCCGACTTTTAACTCGTGCATTTTCGCGTGAATGGGAGACACTACAATAGTTCCTAAGCAAGATTTCGCTGTAATCGCAGCATAAACTGCATGAACCCCCATCCCCCAGGTCAGTCCAGCCTGGTTGGATCTAAATCACTGGTGGCACCAGGTGGCACCTGGAAAATAGCGCATATGAGCACCTTCTCGGCATATAATCCTGTAGTTACTACCTTCAAAGCGTCGAATCACATCGAGAAGAGCTCCCCGATGCTCCCGTGCGCGTCCAAGGTAAGGGTGCCGAGTCAGCTTCTTGAGCAGGTGCAGGACTCCGAGGCGATAACTGAGACGTTGAAAGCTTGTATGGGATCTATAATAATGAATGGGTGGAGAAAGTTATGAAGAAGCTTGACGCAATAGGCTTCCTCGGCCACGATTTGTTACCAAAAGTTGCTTCAACTACGGAGCAGGACAGGTCCCAACCGCCCCAACGAACTCCAACCTGTCACCCGCTCTATCAGGTCAACTTTTGGTTGGGTTGTGCGAGCTCTGAAGTGGTGTTATATTTACGCGAGTTTTTCCGAAGTAATTATTCCGGAATTTCGGACGAGGTCATTTTGAACAAATAAACAACACTGGGTAAAAACAAGGAACAAAATACATTGGGCCAAGCCAACAGGTTTCGGCGCTAGGTCCTCTTCCGGGTCCACTGCGTTGCTTGCTGTTCGGGTGAAAAGCCAGCCAGGGGTGCTACTTATATATGCTCGCAGCCACAAATCATATCAGTGGGGTGTGAATGAATCCTGCTTCTCGAAACGCAGACTGTTTCAAACACTGCTTCGTGATAAGCCAGGAGTTTCAAATCCTGCGACTGGGGTTCAGTTTATCAGTTCTTATCATTTGTAAGCCCTTCCTATACGGTTGGGCTAGTCCCTTTAGCCTACCCCTGGACTGTAACATATATACATAACACATCCGACCCACTGGATCTGCGTCTGCGACACAGCAGACCCTCTCCAAGTCGCGTCTGCTGATTAGCATGTAGATTGTAGAAGATACTTACAATATCTGATACAAATATTAAAAGTGCCTGGGAGGGTGAAGAGAAACACAAAAGGAAACCATCTGAATAGCGGCCCAGGGCAAGCAAACAGGCTGGCCCCCCCAAACTCACGCCTCGTAATAAGGCGTACTATTTATTTATCTACCTGAATATCAAGTTAGCTCCTCCTTCCTTAGCAAGTCTATAAACTGTATACTCTGTACTTACAAGCTCTGATCAAATTTGGTCTGATAATTTAAAAAAAATTGTCTGGGAGTGTGAACAGAAAAGAGGAACACACAAATGAACTACCTTCATCTAGCCAAGCCAATTGGCTGAAGCTATATAGGTAACCAAGTTGAAGTTCAAGTTATAGACTACCTGAATAGCAGTCAAAGTCAGGCCCTCCATCCTCCCTGTGGAAGTCTTTAAACTGTCTAATCCGCTTAATTTGGTCCATGCTGCTTTCTGTGGGTATCGCAAGGGGAGACTTGGAATTGGTGAGCAGCCTGGACAGGCTGAAAAAACATTGCATGTAACAATACAATACAATCCTCCCTTTACTTAGTACGATACTGTAGGAACACTTTCTTGATTGCACGTAGTAATAAGCCCATGCTGGTTATCTACAATTGATCTTGATTTTTCCCTTTAGCCTATCAGGCTACCTCTGCACTGTAGCACACGAAATGCTCCTGTATCACATGTTCTTCATAGCTGCTTTCAAGGCCCTCTGTGCCAGCTCACGGTACCTTCCCTCTAGCTGCTGACCGCTACGGCTGTGCTGCCTTTCCATAAGGCCAGCTAGGTCTGAGAATGTGGTGGCTTGGCATCCCTGCAAGTGGTGGTTGGAATAACATAATAGTCGGATAGTGGGTGGCTTGATTGGCACCCCTGCAAGTGGTGATCGGATGATGACAATGCTGGTGGTGGTGGTGGTGGTGGTGGTGGTGGTCAGGGTTGATTAGTGAGGGGGACCCCCAAATCTGCTTTGTGTGTGGATGATGACAATGCTGCTGATGCAACTGGTTCCAAAATATGTGTCTGTAATGCGACAGACCCCCCCCAAATGTGTGTCTGCGACTCACCCAGACACTCTGAGATGCAACAGACCCTCCAAACCTGTGTCTTTACCGCAACTGACCCACTGGTTCTGCAACGCACCCAGACCCTCTGAGATGCAACAGACCCTCCAGAATATGTGTCTGTAACACAACCCACCCAATGGTTATGCGACGCACCCAGACCCTCTGCAACGCAACGAACCCTTCGACGTTGCCTCTGCGACGCAAAAAGCAGCATCCTGAACAACCCTTTTGATGACGGCGGTGGTTATGGGGGTGTGGCTGATGGTGATGGAGGTCATGTAGACTGTGGTTATGGTGGTGATGATCTTGATGGTGACAACAAATGATGCCCTACTGGACTTCAAATGCAGCTTGATGGAGTCAAGGGGAACCGAACAGCTCACAGTTGGTGGGTGGCTTGGCTATTACACTTCACTACTATATTTTTACTATATGGCATGATTCATGTTTTGAACTGTATTTCAGGTCATTCTGAGCACCTCATTTGGTGTGTGTGTGTGTGTGGGGGGGGGGGGGGGGGGCGGGTGGCGGGGGGGGGGGGGGGGGGGGGTCCTCCACAGGTTTTCTAATCTTTTTTACTCAGACCTCCAAATCACATTCTGAGACCACCATTGAGATTGTGTTGACAAGGGCAGTTAATTGGCACCACTTAAGACCCAGGACGGGTGCATGGGTGGTGAATGGGTGGATAATGTGGGTAGGTATAGGTGGGTGCGTATGGGTGGTATATAAGGGGATGGATGGGTAGGTATGGGTGGGTAATGTGGGTGGGCGAATGGGTGAGTATGGGTGGTATGCCCCCCCCACCCCTCACCCCTCGCCCCCCCATCGCCATCATTCGCCTGCTCGGGATGAAACCTGAACTGGCCTCCAGCCAAGGCCCATTCAACATTGAGGCCGAGTTGGGTGGGACTAGCCCTAAGGGAAAGTGCAGCTGAACCATGCTGAGAAAACTGTCCCGCTACCGTTTTGTTTGAAATAATGAGAACTCCAGACTCTGGTCGCCCCCTGCGAAGGCAAAGGTTGACTACGGTACTTGGGCAACCCCAAAGGTGGGGTGGGGTGGGGGGGCAGAACTGAATTTTGACTATCACACAATCCCTGTTTGGGAATTCTGAAGATGTCATTGTGTGCGCCAGAGTGTAAATATCCAGAATCCATATATAATTTCAAGTCGTGCCTTTTATTTCTATCTAGGGGATGGGGTGGGGTGTGTGTGGGGGGGGGAGGGGGGTCGGCCCTCCTCAGTCTTTTATAGGGATGACAGGTCCAATTATTTGTTACTCCTGTTTCACACGTCATTTTTTGAAGAAGAAAAATGGATAGGTCAGTTGGTGGGTGGACTTCACCTTTCATTTCGCCATTATTTTCTTTAGATAAATAAATAAACAAATGATACACTTAAGCACGCGGCGTTAGGTAGGGGGGGCAGCCGTTTTGCTTGCACTGAGGCCAACCACTGAAATTAGTTTCTTTAGCTATATATTTACTCGATTCTTCATGCATATATGTTTTTTAGTCATGCTCATCCATCTTTTCATTAATTTCCCATCACAGCTGAAATCGGTGCGGTCCGGTTTACCGCTCATCCATCTCCCTGTCTTTGCAACAGCATCACAAGATAGCCCACACATCTTCTTACTTCTTTACTCCACACCGGCTGCCCTATGATCCAGCCATACACAACCTCTGGTGGCCCCTTCCAATTTGTTTTCGCAATGGCTCCTCGTCCTTCTCTCTCAATCCATTGGCACATCTGAAAATGGGCGACCCACCTGTCTGAGAACAGCATCCAGAATAGCACGATCTTCCTCTTTACGTCAACTTCACACCTCCTTACAGTTCTGTCAGAGTTCCTGCTGAGTGTTTGATGCTGGCGGTGTCTCAAGTGCTGTGTCTTTGGTCTACAGCTCAAAAAAACAAAGTCCTGTTGGTCCAAGCTGTCCCCTGGTGCCTAGGTTTGTTGTGCAGGAAGGGGGCTTTGCGGAAGCTGGACAGAAGGTAAGAATTATAGAAATTTGGATTTTGACGTGAGTTTGGTCCCGCAAGATACCTGCTCTCGGTGTACCCTAGGGGGCTCAGCTCACCCACCCTTTTAATTTCCACCTTGTGAGCTTAACCTTTCTAGTATTTTGACCCCTTCTTATCCCCTCCGCCCTTATGTTCTCCCTTAACCCCCCCTTAGGCTATGCCACCCTGCGCTGGTGGGCTGTACAGCGCTCGTACAACCCTATCCTGCATTGCCTCACTTGCCAGATAGTTTCAGGAGGCATAGAGGCGGGACTGACAAAAACCCCTGGACTTGGCTAAGACCGCGTTGTTTTCCTTGTTTGGTGGTGTTTGTGGGTGATTCGCTGCTTTGAAGGGGCTGAAGGGCCCCGTGTCTGTTTGTTGTGCTGAGGTTGGGTGCCGCCACTGTGGCAGGCGGAGCCTGAACGTAAAGTTGGTAAGCAGATGGCATTGATGGTGAGTGAGTGAGTGTTGTTGTATGCTTTGAAGGGGCCGAAGGCACCTGTGCTGTTGTTGGCTGAGGCCGGGCGCCATGTGGCAGGGAAGCCTGTGTGGGTAATTAGGGAGGCAGCCAGTGAGCGATACGATCAGGTTGTTGGTCAGTGGGTGAGTGGGTGGGTGAGTGAGTGAGTGGGTGGGTGAGTGAGTGAGTGAGTGAGTGAGTGATTGAGTGCGTGCGTGCGGGCGTTTGCCCGTGCATGAGGTGACACAATTGAGATTTAAAATGTTATGTGAGTGATGCAGAGGTCTATTGGGTTGATTGGTGTAGAGTGGGTGGTTGTTGTTGCTTTCTTTGAAGTCCAGGTGGCCATGTGGCAGGGGAGGCCTATAGTGGTTAATAAGGGAGGAGGGCAGTCATGAGTGGTCCAATCAGGGTGGTGAAGGATAGGGTTGAGGTTGAGCATGAGTAGGTCAATTCCCAGGTGTCGTTGGTGAGTGGATCAGATCTTAGATAAGTGGTCATCGGTGTGGTGGAGTCCGGTGATGAGTGATGGCAATCAAGGGTGTGGGTGATTGGATCATGAGTGAGGTCGGTTACATCAGGGTGTGGGTGGAGCTGGATCAGCTATTGCGTAAGCATGCTGATCAAATACTCACCACAGGGTGTGGGTGAGTTGGTGGTGAGGTGGGTTGTGGAGTGGGTGAGGGTGGGTGACGTGTCAATCAGGGTGTGGTGAAGTGGATTCGTGATTGAGTGGCCCTCAAATCAGGGTGTGGGTGAGTGAGGTTAGTGGGTGAGTGAGGGTGAGTGGTCAATTAGGGTGTGGTGAGTGGGTGAGTGGGGTGAGGGGTGAGGGTTCAATCAGGGTGTGGGTGGTGGATCAGTGAGTGAGTAGATTCCATCAGAGTTATTAGGGTGATGTGTGATGGTGTGTTGTGATTGGCTCAATGCGAGACGTGTAGGTGGTGAGTGGGTGGGCAGTTGGCTTGAGTTGGCTCAATCAGGGTGTGGTGGGTGGATCAGTGAGTTGAGTGTCAATCAGGGTTGTGGGGTGAGGGGTGAGTGGGTGAGTTCGGGTGAGTAGTGGTGAGTGGTCATCAGGGTGTGGGTAAGATGGATCATTTGAGTGAGTTGGTCAATCATGGTGTGGGTGAGTGGTGAGTGGGTGAGTGGGTGAGTGGGTGATGTGGGGTGATGTGGTATCAAAAGATCTCAGGTGTGGGTGAGTGGGTGAGTTGTGGTGAGTGGGTCTACTCCAGGGTGTGGGCGGGTGAGATCGGGCGTCAGTTGAAGTCGCATGTGGTCATCAGGGTTTGGGTGAGTGGGTGAGTGGGTGAGTGGTCAATCAGGGTGTGGGTGAGTGGGTGAGTGGGTGAGTGGTCAATCAGGGTGTGGGTGAGTGGATCAGTGAGTGAGTGGTTCTCTCGTGGTCTTGGTGATTGTTGGTGAGTGGTGAGTTGGTTTTGGGGTGCACGTGCGAGTGGTGTGTCACGGCGTGACTGATGGATCATGACGTGCGTGGTCAATCAGGGTTTGGGGTGGTGTGTGAGTGGGTGACGTGTGGTTAGTGATCAGATCAGGGTTGTGGGTTAAAGTGGATGCGTAGTGGATGGATCGTTGTGGTCCTCTCAGGGTGTGGGTGAGTGGGTGAGTGGGTGAGTAGGGGAGTGGGTCAATACAGGGGTGTGGGCTGAGTGGGTGGTGGCTGCATGCCTCTGGTGAGTTGGTCCTCAGGCGTGATGGGCTGACAGTGATTCAGTGTGAGTGGTAGTGTTGCGTCTCATACAGGGTTTGGTGAGTGGGTAGTGGTAGTGAGTAAATGGGATTCAATTAGGGTGTGGGTGAAGCTGCGGTGAGTGCGCGTGAGTGGTCCAATCCAGGGTGTGGGTGAGTGGATCAGTGATTGGTGGTCCAATACAGGGTTTTTTGGGTGAGCGGGTGAGTGGGTGAGTGGTGAGGGGTTAGTGGTCAATCAGGGTGTGGTAGTGGATCATTGAGTGAGTGGTCAAGTCAGGTGTGGGTAGGTGTGAGTGGGTGAGTGTGTTGAGTGTCAATCAGGTTGGTGATGGGTGAATTGGGTGTAGTGGGTGAGTTGTCACATCATAGTGGTGGGTGATTGGATCAGTGATGAGGTTGGTCATCAGGGTTTGGGGTTAGTGGGGTGAGTGGGATTAGTGGTTCAATCAGGTTGTGGGTGAGTGTGAGTGGGTTGAGTGGTCATCAGGGTGGTGGGTGGTTGATCATTGAGTTAGTGGTCATCAGGGTTTGGGTGAGCGGGTGAGTGGGTGAGTGCGGTGAAGTGGGTGTTGTGTCAATCTGGGTGTGGGTAAGATGAATCATTGATTGGAGTGGTCAATCATGTGTGTGTGAGTAGTTCAGTGGCTTTAGTGGGTGAGTGGGTAGTTGGTGAGTGGTCACTCAGGGTGTAGTTGAGTGGGTTAGTGGTTAGTGGTCAATCCGGGGTGTGGGTGATTGATCAGTGAGGATTGGGTCATCATGTTTGGGTGAGTGGGTGGAGTGGGTGAGTGGTCATCAGGGTGTGGGTGAGTGGTGAGTGGGTGATTTTCATCAGGGTGGTGGGTAGAGTGGATATGAGTTAAGTGGTCAATCAGAGTTGGGTGAGTGTGTGGTGGTGAGTGTCAATCAGGTGTGGGTGAGTGGGTTATGGGGTGGAGTGTCAATAGGTGTGGGTGAGTGATCAGTGAGTGAGTGGTCAATCAGGGTTTGGGTGAGCGGGTGAGTGGGTGATGTGTGTGGGTTTGGTCAATCAATGTGTGGGTAAGTGGATCAGTGAGTGAGTGGTCAATCAGGGTGTGGGTGAGTGGGGTGATGGGTTAGTGGGTGCGTTGGACGTGAGTGGTGAGTGGTCCAATCATGGTGTGGGTGAGTGGTGAGTGGGTAGTGGTCAATCAGGTGTGGGTGAGTGTCAGTGATGAGTGTCCAATCAGGGTTGGGTTAGTGGTTAGTGGGTGAGTGGTCAATCAGGTGTGGGTGAGTGGGTGGGGGGGTGAGTGGTCAATCAGGGTGTGGGTGAGTGGATCAGTGAGTGAGTGGTCAATCAGGGTTTGGGTGAGTGGGTGAGTGGTGAGTAGATCAATCAGGTTTGGTGGTGGATCAGTGAGTGAGTGGTCAATCAGGGTTTGGGTGAGTGGGTGAGTGGGTGGTGGGTGAGGTGGTAAATCAGGGTGTTGGTAAAGTGGGATCAGTGAGTGGTGGTCCATCAGGGTGTGGTGATTGGGTGAGTGGGTGAGTGTGTGATGGTCAATCAGGGTTGGGTGATGGGGTGAGTGGGGTGAGTGGGTGAGTGGGTCAATCATGGTGTTGGTGAGTGGATCAGTGGAGTTGATTGGTCAATCAGGGTTGGTGAGTGGGTGAGTTGGTGAGTGGTCCAATCAGGGTTTGGGTGAGTGGGTGGAGTGGGGGTGATTGGTCAGTCAGGTGTGGGTGAGTGGATCAGTGAGTGAGTGGTCAATCAGGGTTTGGGTGAGTGGGTGAGTGGGTGAGTGGTCAATCAGGGTGTGGGTGAGTGGATCAGTGAGTGAGTGGTCAATCAGGGTTTGGGTGAGTGGGTGAGTGGGTGAGTGGGTGAGTGGTCAATCAGGGTGTGGGTGAGTGGATCAGTGAGTGAGTGGTCAATCAGGGTGTGGGTGAGTGGGTGAGTGGGTGAGTGGGTGAGTGGTCAATCAGGGTGTGGGTGAGTGGGTCAGTGAGTGAGTGGTCAATCAGGGTGTGGGTGAGTGGGTGAGTGGTCAATCAGGCTTTGGGTGAGTGGGTGAGTGGGTGAGTGGGTGAGTGGGTGAGTGAGTGGTCAATCAGGGTGTGGTGAGTGGATCATGGGAAAGTACGTTATGAGTGGTTGTGTTGGTGAGTGAGTGAGTGTTGTTGTTGCTTGCAGTGGGGCCGGGCGCCATGTAGCAGGGGAGCCTGTGTAGGGAATTCAGGGGAGAGTTAATTACTAGTTGGGGAGACAGGTAGACACGTGAATGTGATCGTAGTTGTTGTTGTCGTTGTTGTAGTTGTTGTTGGCTGAGGTGGGGCACCATGTGGCGGGAGAGCCTGGAAGGAAAAGTTTGTAGGCAGATAGCCAGCCAGCCAGCCAGCCAGTCAGTCAGTCAGTTAGTCAGTCAGTCAGTCAGTCAGTCAGTCAGCCAGTCAGAAAGTTTGCTTCTTATTTGGTCATTCATTCATCCTTGTATTCATGCATTCAGTGAGATAGAGACGTAGATAGATGCAGACAGGCAGGCAGATACTTATACATATACATATGTGCATTGATCCGCATAGATAGATAGAAACATAATATGAGTGGCAGATAGAAACACAGATAGAAACATAACTGTGCAGATATATGATTTAATACACAAGATATACATGTATTATGCAGATAGTGGAATATGGTAGATTGACAGGGAGATTCACCAGACTGACAGGGGGATAGGACGGCAGGAAGGGCGTCCTTGGAATCGGTGATGGCGACAGTGATGGTGATGATGATGGTAATTATGATGATTTTGATGATGGATGGATTGGGGAACGGGAGGGCAGGGAAATCGCACCTGGATTGTTGGTATTGATGTTGATGTTGATGTTAATGGAAATAGTGATGGTTTATTGACAGGAAAGTAGGAGCAGGAGGACAAGTAGAATGCCCTTGGTGCTGGTGCTGGTGCTGGTGATGAGCGTAGAATGACAGAGAAACACAAGTACAGGTAGAACGCTATTCGTGCTGGTGAAGGTGCTGGTGGTGTTGTTCGTGATGAGGGTAAAGTGATAGGGAAACACAGACAGGTTGAACACACCTGGAATTGAAGGCAAGCGAATTGATGGAGACCCTGGTAATGATAGAAGCAGCACGGAGAGGTGGGGCACTGTGATCCTCATCCCCAGGCTGGCTGACAGTGCCACACTGAGCAGGCCCAACAAGTTTAAGTTGGAACAGTTGAAAAAGAAGTCTTCTCAGTCAGCAGCTTGGGCCGGAGCATACGTGCACAAAATGGTTATGATGGAGTCACCAATGCGAGCATCGATGCCTAGAATGCGGCCTGTTGAACCCAGGATAGGTCTCAGGTTGGGTTATGTGATGGGGCAATGAGGGCTTAAGATCAGGATGATGCCTTCAGTGTGCCCAGTACCAGGGCAAAAGAAAAATCTTGCTCCTGGCCAGATTGCCCCTGCGCCTGGGAGGAGTTGAAGAAGGTCCTCAGGTGCCGGTGAAGGGGATCTGAAAGCATCCAGGGCGATGGTAAGCAGGCTTGGGAGACAGGTTGTGGGTAGTGGCAACGCAGGTGGGGCACCTTCTTTGTTGCAGCCTCCTCCATGCCCCTCCCCCTCTCCGCCCTTATAGTCACTGTCATTTTCTGTCAACTCCTCACACACAAAGCTAACCTCCCCTTGCCTCCGCCTCCGCCACCACTGTAAACGCCACTGTCAGCACCTCCATCATTCCATCACCACCACCACTACTAGGACCATCACTTGGTGGAGTATCGAGCAACATAATCACTTCACTGTGGCCACGTCGTGTTGCATTCACTAGTGCTTCTCCATCTTGAGAATCTGCACGTGTGGCATGCTGTGGGGCATCGAGCAAGAGTTTCATAACCTCACTGTGGCCACTGCGTTCTACATTCTCTAGAGCTTCTCCATCTTGAGAATCTGCACGTGTGGCATGCTGTGGGGCATCGAGCAAGAGTATCATAACCTCACTGTGGCCACTGCGTTCTACATTCTCTAGTGCTTCTCCATCTTGAGAATCTGCACGTGTGGCCTGTTGAGGGGCATCCAACGACATGAGCACTACATCACTGTGGCCCCAGCCTGCTGCATACACTAGTGCCTGTCCATATATCTGTGTTTAATTTGCCCTCAGACGATGAGCATCCATAAGGCTGATGGACTATGCAATCAAATCATTGTCCTATCTCTCTGGCCTGGTGAACGGTGTACAAGGTGCAGCCGCTCTGAACAAGTTAACACATTGCCTCAGCAGTCACAACTGGTCAGCTAGATAAAAGTCAACTCCAAAAAAAGGAAAGCACACCAAGCTCTAGATAAAGACCTGCCCATTCATTATCAAGTACAGCCTGCAAATGTGGTGCAACCACACACAACAAGTAAACGCCCTCAGTCAGCAGTAACATCTGGCCAGCAAGCCAAAGTCGACTCCAAAAAAGAAAGCACACAAGTTAAGCTCTAGACAGGGAATTCGGGACCTGACCTTTGACCAGGTACCAAGTACAGCCTGCAAATGTGGTGGGTGGTGGAATGGTGTTCCCTCCAGTAAGAGTAAAGCAAATGATAAGGCGAAAATCTAGAAACTTCAGTACGTACTCATAAAGAAAGTCACTATAGTCTATTTTGGGCAATCATCAACATACGTACAACTTCATCGGATGATGCATGTAGTAGTGCCTGCCCATCTTGACAGCCTGCATGTGCGGCATGCTGAGGGGCATGTAGGAGCATGCGAACTACCTCACTGTGGCCACCTGCTGCTGCCTCAACTAGTGCCTGTCCATCTTGGCAGTCTGCGTGTGCAGCATGCTTTGGTGCATCCAGCAGCATCTGAACTACCTCGCGGTGGCCACGTGATGCTGCATCCACTAGTGCCCGCCCATTTTGACTGTCTCCGCGTGCGGCATGCCGAGGGGCATGTAGCAACATGCGAACTACCTCACTGTGGTTGCCCTCTACAGCAAGGACGAGTGCCTCTCCATCTTGACAGTTTGCGTGTGCAGCATGCTGTGGGGCATCCATACACATGTGTAATATCTCAATGTGGCCATTATCTGCAGCATATACTAGAGCTTGCCCATCTTGACTGTCTGCGTGTGCGGCATGCTGAGGGGCATTTAGCAACATTTGTACTATCTCACTGTGGCCACCAAATGCTGCATTCACTAGTGCCCAACCGTCTTGACAGTCTGCGTGTGCAGCATGTTGTTGTGCATCCACCAGCATCTGAACTACCTCACGGTGACCACATGATGCTGCCATCACTAGTGCCTCTCCATCTTGGCAGTCTGCGTGTGCAGCAAGATGTGGTGCATCAAGCAGCATCTGAACTACCTCACAGTGGCCACCCTCTGCTGCATTCACTAGTGCCTCTCCATCTTGGCAGTCTGCTTGTGCAGCAAGTTGTGGTGCATCCAGCAGCATCTGAACTACCTCACAGTGACCATTCAATGATGCATTCAATAGTGCCAGCCCATCCCCACAGTCTGCTTGTGCAGCATGCTGTGGTGCATCCAGCAGCATCTGAACTACCTCACAGTGACCATTTGATGATGTATTCAATAGTGCCAGCCCATCCCGACAGTCTGCTTGTGCAGCATGCTGTGGTGCATCCAGTAGCATCTGAACTACCTCACTGTGACCATTTGATGATGCATCTATTAGTGCCTCTCCATCCTGACAGTCTGCGTGTGCAGCATGCTGTTGTGCATCCAGCAGCATCTGAACTATCTCACTGTGGCCACCATGTGCTGCCTCAAATAGTGCCTGCCCATCTTGACAGTCTGCGTGTGCAGCATGCTGTGGTGCATCCAGCAGCATCTGAACTACCTCACGGTGGCCATTTGATGCTGCTTGCACTAGCGCCTTCCTATTTTGACTGTCTGCCTGTGCAGCATGCTGTGGTGCATCCAGCAACATGCGAACTACCTCACAGTGACCACGTAATGCTGCCATCACTAGAGCCTGTCCACCTTGACAGTCTGCGTGTGCAGCATTCTGTGGTGCATTCAGCAGCATCTGAACTACCTCACTGTGGCCACCCCATGCTGCATTGACTAGCGCCAGCCCATTTTCACAGTCTGCGTGAGCACCATGGTGCATGTCAGTGAGCAGAAGCATAGCCAGGTCTGGCCGCCCGTGTTCAGACACAAGCAACAGGCCTCGGTTAGAGTCATTCAATGACATGATTCTCGACACGAGCTCAATGGCCACGTTGAATGCCCTAACTTGATTGTGCTGAAGGGCAAGAGATAGGGCCCCGGGCAGATCGCCATTGCACTTGTGGATCAAGATCTGGGCAAGGTTCTGAGGGACAATGGAATGCCAGGAGCGACAAACGAGAGCGATATCGCTGATTGAGGATTGCCGCTCCTGCGTAAGGATGTGCAGAACGATGTCCTTCACGAGATCTGATGGAAGATGTGAAAAAGCTGTCATGGTGCTGATCAGATGAAGTCAACTGCTACAGGTAAGAAGTACAGTTGGACAGTTGGACGAAGGGCTTTCTCAATGAAAAGAAGATAGGAGGTGTTGGCTGGAGAACCATGTAACAATTCAAATTCAATGAAAAGAAGAAAGGAAGAGTTTGCTGAAGAACCATGTACACATTTAAATTCGAATTCAATAAAAAGAAGATCGTAGGAGTAGCAGAGTATTTAATATGTAGAGAAGATAGTTTTCAGCGTTTCGAGATTTTTCTCGTCATCTTCTAGGCAGCTCCGTAAACCACTGTAGTGTGTTTTGTGAACCAAAATTGACCATGTCAAATTGGACCCAGATTATTTGAAGGTCCGAAAAATACAATTTGGCGAATTTGTCTGGAATTGAAGTTTGCAATTTGGACCCAAGTTTATTTGTGTTTTGGAATTTCTTTCCATGTAGACTTTAAAATGTGTGGCTGCCTCTCACGACTGCATATTATAGTTTCAGAGTGATGATATTCGTGGAAGGGAATGGCTCAAAAAGATTCACATAAAAAGAAATGTTTGGCATGTAATGGCCTCCAAATATAGGTTATATGCAGATGCAGGTATCCCCAGACTTTGGCCACATACTCTTATAGCTTCATAGAGCCGTTAGAAAACTTAATTGCATATTCTGGAGATGTTGGGAGGGGGGGGATCAAAGGCAAGCACGCCCACAAAGACAATATTGTACCTTGGGCGCCCTACCCCCCTTGCACCATTTGGAGGCTCAAGACCCCCCCCCCCCCCACACACACACACACACACACAAAAGTACCTTGGTCATGGTGTCATGGGGCTCCATAGAGCTAGTGGAAAAGACCTCAGCTTGTTTCATGATACGTGAAAGGAAGTGACAGACCCAGACTAAAGCACGATGGTCACAAATAGATATTTGTCAGTCTTTATATTTTCAGCCCAGAACAATAGGTACAACCCTGACTCCCTCAACAATTGTACACCCTCCTGACCATGTAAGAAGTCGTCCCATCCATATTGGGCAACTGTAGTAGGCGACTCATCAAAGCATCCAAGACATCTCCCTCAATCTTCTAATTATGAAGACCTTGCTTGCTGAGTTAGTGGCTGGACCCCGTTAGGTGGACTAGCCATAGAGTGGGTGCGTGGGTGAGTGCCGATGTGGATGTGTATGTGGGTGTGTAGGTGTGGGCGGGTGTAGGTGTGGGTTTGCTCAGCAGGAACGTCTGGTGGGACTTCAGCAACGGGTGTGGGTTTGGGTGAGTGTGGGTCAGCTCCGCAGGCAAGTCTGGGTGGGAGATCGCTTTGTGGCTTTGTGTAAGACATAGCTATGGCCGGAGTGGGGTTGCTTCAGTGCATGGTCTCATTTGACCTGGAGTCTGGTCCCTAGGTTATGATATCAAACCCAGAGGTAACATGTCTTGGGAAGGGGGGAAACTTGTGAGATTGAGACCCTCAGACTATAAGTTCGTGCATTTCGCGTGCATGGGAGACGCTACAATAGTTCCCAAGCTGTCTTCCGCCGTATTTTGATTTGACAAAATCGCATGAACCCCCGTGTCAGTCCAGGTGGAATCTAAAACACTGGTGGCTTCTGAAAAATAGCACATCTGAGCTAGTTATTTTCTTCAAAGAGTCGAATCACCTCGACAAGAGCTCCCCGATGCTTCCGTGCGCGTTGAACGCAAAGATGACGAGTCAGCTACTTGAGCAGGCGCAGGACTCCGAGGCGATAACTGAGACGTTGAAAGCTGGTATGGGATCTATGATAATAACTAGGTGGATAAAGTGATGAAGAAGCTTGGCGCAAGGGGTTTCCTCGGCCTAAATCTGTTCCTTCAATTAAGGAGCAGGACAGGTCCCAACCGCCCCAACGAACTCCAACCTGTCACGACCTGTCACACGCTCTATCTGGTCAACTTATGCCGATCGGAGGGTTAGCACCTCTGACGATCCCGAAGTGGTGTCATATTTACGCGAGTGTTTCAAGGGGGGGGCAACTTCGAACCAAAATGCCTTTATCATCAAACCTTGTAGATATCATTGAGAGGATGAAGAATCCGGTCTTATTTCTTAATTTGGCCTAGTAGAAAAAAAGTGCTGGTCCTCCAAAGTTTGGGGCCGCGGGTGGGGGGGGGGGGGGGGGGGGGGGGGAGGGGGGGGGGGAGGAAAAAATCCGACATTTTCAAAAAATTAGGTACTTTTCAGGCACTTTTTTTACAGCCCTCAGAATGACATGGGAGTGGAACTACGGTGATCCCCCAAGTGTTCCTCTACTAAATACCAGTCCATTTATGCTATTGGGGTAAGGATCCACCATATATTATGGCCAGGGTAGAGAGGGGGGGGGTGGGGGGGCGTCTGCAGAAGAGTGCCTCAGCACTTTTTTGTGATGGGGTCTAGCACCTTTTTTTTTGCCCCCCCCCCCCCCCTGGAGTGTTTACGTATTAATTACTTGGGGATTTTAGAAGGAGGTCGTTTTGACAAACTACACTCACTAGGCCTAACCAATAGGTTTCAGCGGTATGTCAACTTCTGGAATGGGTACACTTCGTTCGGTTTGGGTGAATAATGAGTGAGACTTTGAGAGGTTGTACATCTCTGAGCTAGGGCCAGGATGGGCCCATATTGAATTGGATTGTTACATGGTGTTTCAGCCAAGCCTGGGCTGCTCACCGTCTTCCAAGTTCCAAATCTTCTTTCTACACAACGGAGTAACGGACCCTCCCCACGGTGAGACTCAGCCGTTGGCGTTGCATCTGCAATGGAGGACTCGGCGTCCTGAACAACCCTGCTGCCAATACCAAGTTCCCCCGAAGTGCACTTCGAGCTTGACCTACCCAGGGAGCAAATCAGCCAACTATGCGGATAACTGGATAAGCCAGTGTAAGACTTGTCCAGGTCAAATATGTGTATGTGTGGTCCCCATACCCTTGGCGTCCCACCTGTGGGGATTGAGAGGCCATGCCACCAGCCACAGACTGACCCCGTCAGACCCAAGTAATATCTCCTTCCCTGATGTGCTTCAATACGATATCGTCCATGTCAGACATTCAGAATGCAGAAGCCTTCAGGGGGGGAGGGGGGGATCTGCATCTCGAGACGCAGTCAGTTTCAAAATCTGTGTCTGCGACGCAACGGACCCTCCGAGCTATGTAGCTACCCTCAGCCGCTCAGCGTCACAACCGATTCTCTGGACCTACGTCAGTGACACAACATACCCTCTCCACCTTGTGTCTACCATGCAAGACACAGCGTTCTGAACAACATCAGCATGTAGATTGCAAACGATTCTTACCAACATTGATACAATTCGATCTGATAAAGTATATTTTAAGTGGTTAGGAGTGCGAGCTTTTTGGGAGTGTGAATTTTTGTTTTTTGAACTGTGAAGAGAAACACAAAAAATAAACAACCTGAGCATAGCTTCAGCCAAGCCAATTAGTTGAAGCTATGTAACCAAGTTGAAGTTAAAGTTATAAACTACCTGAATAGCAGTCAAAGGAAGGTCCTCCTCCCTGTGGAAGTCTTTATTTCTTTAAACCATCTAATCCGCTTAGTATGCTCATTGCTGCTTCCCGTGGGTATCGCAAGGGTGGACTTGGAATTGGAAGACGGTGAGAAGCCCAGAGTTGACTGAAAACCCATTGAATGTAACAAAACAATACAATCCACCCTTTACTTAGTGCCTACAAAACAGTAGGAACTACTATATCGATTGCACATCTTGATAAGCCCATGCTGGTGATCTACAATTGATCTTGATGTTTCGAGGTTGGACACGTCCCTTAAGCCTATTAGGACACATGTGCACTGTAGCACACGAAATGCTCCTGGATCACATATTCTCTATAGCTGCCTTCAAGTCCCTCTGTGCCAGCTCATGGTACCTTCCCTCTGACCACTACGGCTGTGCTGCCATACCTGAAGGTTAGCTTGGGCTGAGAATGTGGTGGCTTGGCATCCCTGCAAGTGGTGGTTGGAATAACATAACAGTTGGTTGGTGGGTGGCTTCGCATCCCTGCAAGAGGTGGTCAGATGATGGTGGCCGTGCTGCTGCTGCTGCTGATGGTGGTGCTGATGGTGCTGATGTTGGTGGTGATGATGGTGCTGCTGCTGCTGCTGGTTACATTTTCTTCGTACCCTACATGACTATAGATGCGCCCGCAGCTTGGTGGAGTCAAGGAAGACTTCAAATAAAACAGTTGGTGGGTGGCTTGGCATCCCTGCTAGTGCTGGTTGGAATAATGGAACAGTGCTCGGGTTGATTGATTGGGGTTTAGGGTTTAGGTTAGGGGAATGGTCAGTGGGTGGATTAAAAAATTGAATATTTGGAGGGTGGATTGCCATTTTTACTTTTTTGCATGGCGCCACATGAACCCCCTGACCCCCCCGGGCTCCAAGCTTTGAGCTTTGCCATCCGATGGCTATGCAACAATACTGAAATCAGGCTTGTGTAGCCCAAGTAGCCACTCATCCTAGCCTACATAAATCTGAAATAAAAAAACAATGGTGGAAATTGTGGCATTTCAATGGCCATCAGTTTCTTAATCTTCATCACTTGATTCTTCATGCATCCGGATGCATTCAATAATTCATCCATCCATGCATCTATTGTATCAATATTTTCATTTTCCCATGCATTCATTTCTTCACATATGCAGTTGCATCTTCATTGATCAATTCACGCCTTAACTCAATCATTGCACATCTGAAAACTGGTGCCCCACCTGTTTGAGAATAGCATCCAGAATAGCACGATCTTCTTCTTTACCCCATCCTGACAATTCCGTCAGTCTGTAGAAGCTGGGCTGAAGGTAGAAAGTCAGTTGAGAAGGTTGGTGTAACCTGGAGTGAACTGCTGTCAGTTGGCCCCCCGCACAGGGCCCTCGTAAGCCCCCCTAATGTTAAGCCCGCTTGGCTGGTGGGCAGTACAGCCTGTACAACCTCCTGCACCCAAATGGCCCAATATGGCCGGTCATAGAGGGAGGGGCTGAACAACCCGACTCCTGGACGCGTTGTTGGTGGTGGTGGTAGGTGCTGGTTGTGTTGCTTGCTTTGAAGGGGCCGCAGGCGCCTGAGCTGTTTTTGGCTGAGGCCGGGCGCCATGTGGCAAGAAAACCTGTGTGAGTAATTAAGGAGGCAGTCAGGGAGTGATTCAACCAGAGCGTGGCTCAGTGCGTCAGTGAGTGAGTGAGTGTCGTTGTTGTTGCTTGCTTTGAGGCCGGGCGCCACGTAGCAGGGGAGCCTGTGTGGTGAATAAGGGTGTGGTTGAGTGGGTGAGTTAGCGAGTGTTGTTGTTGTTGCTTGCTTTGAGGCCAGCCGCCATGTAGCAGGGGAGCCTGTGTGGTGAATAAAGAAGGCAATCAGTCATTGAGTGGTCAATCAGGGTGTGGGTGCGTGGAAGAGTGGGTTAGTGAGTGTGTGGGCGAGCGAGTGAGTGACTGAGGTGGAAGCTGGCAGCCAGCAACATCAGCATTGACCATCCTCTCACAATAAGAGCAGCTGCAGAAAAAGGTCTGCTCAATGGCCCTTAAGGTAGCCAAGGAAGCGGGACAGAGGTGGAGCTGGAGCAACTCTGTGTGGGTTGTTGTTAGAGCTAGAAGAACTTAGCAGCAGGAGAATGAAGGCCTTTGCATAGCCTTTAGATAGATTTACAATCAACCGCTAGACACCCTTGCCCTTAGGCCAATGGCCCCCTAGCTGACGCTTGCAGGTGCTGAATCACAACTGGCATGGCTGTAGGGACTGGCTACATAGAACAGCCGATACTGATATGAGAATTTAGAGGCTTGCTGAGTTCTATTATGTTTTGTTGTTTGTCATGTTTGTTTCCCCATGCCTTGTCAAGCTTGTTCTTCTTCCCGGCCACCCCCTAGGGCCTGGACTTAGTTGTCGAGTGCATTATGGAACATTGCCCCATACATATATTGATCTTGCTTGCACACCTGTTCCTAGGCATTGGAATTGATTAAGCTCTAGAACTGGTCTGGGGTGGCGCCTCTTTTCACTGGGTTAAAGCGTCTTATGCCCTATGACGAAACACCCGAGCTCAGTTTTGCGCCTTATTTACTGCCAACATTTTGACTGATATTTTGTTAAACAGTGTAAACCGTTTCATCTGAGTGAGTGTATGAGTGAGTGCCGTTGTTTGCTTTGAGGGCGGGCGCCATGTGGCAGGGGAGCCTGTTTAGGAGGTAAGGAAGTCTGGTACTCGCTAGTTAGGATAACATATAGAACGTCCTTTATGCTGGTGGTGGTGGTGGTGGTGGTGATGAGGATAGATTGATAAGGAAACAAAAAGACAGGTAGAACGCACCTGTGATTGAAGGCAAGCGAATTGAGGGAGACCTCGGTAGTGATGGATGCAGCATGGCGAGGTGGGGCTGTGAGAGGGGGGGGGGCTAAGTTTTCCTCATCCCCAAGCTGGCTGCAAGTGCCCAACTGAGCAGGCCCAGCAGCCTGCTGTTGGGGAGGCTGCACCCCCTCCTCCCTGCCCCCCGGTGAGGGGGAGCTGGCGACATCCCAATCGATGGTAGGCAGGCCCGGGAGAAAGGTTGTAGGTTGTGGCAACACAGGTTGGGCGCCGTTTTTGCCACTGCCTCCATGCCCCTCCCTCTCATCGTCCTTATCATTGCTGTCACTTATTGTTCACTCCTCAGGCACGAAGCTAACCTCGCCTGGGTTGCCTCTGCCTCCGCCACCGCCAATGACACTATAAACACCACTGTCAACACCTCCATCACCACCACCAGGACCATCACCACCAATAGGACCATCACCATCACCATCAGTGCTGTGAGGCATTGAGCAACGTACTCATTACCTCACTGTGGCCACCGCGTGCTGCATTCACTAGTGCCTGTCCATATACCTAGGTTTAATGTGCCTCTGGACGGTGAGCTGTCATAAGGCTGTTGGATCATGAAATCGAACCATCGTCCTCTCTCTCTCGTGAATGGTATAACAAAAAAAGCTGCGGTGCAGCCACACACCACAAGCAAGCACCTTGAGTCAGTTACAAGTGGTCAGCTAGACACACACACCACAAGCAAACACCCTGAGTCATCAGTAACAACTGCTCAGCTAGATAAAGTCGAAAAGAGGAACACAAATAATTAAGCTCTAGGTCAGTCTAGATAGGGAATTAAGCTCTATGTCAGTCTAGGTGGGGATTTAAGCTCTAGGTCAGTCTAGATAGGGAATTAGGGTTCTGACCTTTGATTATCAAGTATAGCCTGCAAATGTGGTGGGTAATGGAATGGTGTTCCCGTCAGTAAAAGCAATGCAAACAATAAAACAAAGCAATCTAGGAGCTCAGGTACGTAGTTATAAAGAAAGTTCCTTGAGGGCATCCATCAGCGTGCTAACTACTTCATCGGATGATGCATACTGGAGTGCCAGCCCATCTTGACAGTCTGCGTGTGCAGCATGTAGAGGTGCATCAAGCAACATGCAAACTACCTTACTGTGGCCACCCAATGCTGCATTCACCAGTGCCTGTCCATTTTGACTGTCTGCGTGTGCAGCATGCTGTGGTGCATCCAACAACATCTTAACTACCTCACGGTGGCCATGTAATGCTGCTAGCAGTAGTGCCTCTCCATCTTGGCAGTCTGCGTGTGCAGCATGCAGTGGTGCATTCAGCAGCATCTGAACAAACTCGTGGTTGCCATTATATGCTGCACTAACTAGTACCTGTCCATCTTTACAGTTTGCGTGTGCAGCATGCTGTGGTGCATTCATCAGCATTTGAACTACCTTACTGTGGCCACCGAGTACTGCTTCCAATAGTGCCTCTCCATCTTGACAGTCTGCGTGCGCAGCATGCTGTGGTGCATCCAGCAACATCTGAACTACCTCACTGTGGCCACGTGATGCTGCATGCACTAGTGCCTTTCCATGTTGACTGTCTCCGTGTGCGGCATGCTGAGGGGCATTCAGCAACATACGGACTATCTCATGATGGCCACCCTCTACAGCTCCCAATAGTGCCTGCCCATCTCGACAGTCTGCGTTGGCGGCATGCTGTGGTGCTTCTAGGAGCATCTGAACTACCTCACTGTGGCCACGTGATGCTGCATGCACTAGTGCCTTTCCATGTTGACTGTCTCCGTGTGCGGCATGCTGAGAGGCATACAGCAACATACGGACTATCTCATGATGGCCACCCACTACAGCTCCCAATAGTGCCAGCCCATCTTGACAGTCTGCGTGTGCGGCATGCTGTGGTGCATCTAGCAGCATCTGAACTACCTCACTGTGGCCACGTATTGCTGCCCTCTCTAGTGCCCGCCCATGTCGACTGTCTCCATGTGCGGCAAGCTGAGGGGCATCCAGCAACATACGGACTATCTCATGATGGCCACCCTCTACAGCTCCCAATAGTGCCAGCCCATCTCGACAGTCAGTGTGTGCGGCATGCTGTGGTGCATCTAGCAGCATCTGAACTACCTCACTGTGGCCACGTGGTGCTGCATCCACTAGTAGTGCCCTCCCATGTTGACTGTCCCCGGGTGTGGCATGATGAGGGGCATACAGCAACATACGGACTATCTCATGATGGCCACCCTCTACAGCTCCCAATAGTGCCAGCCCATCTCGACAGTCTGCGTGTGCGGCATGCTGTGGTGCATCCAGCAACATCTGAACTACCTCACTGTGGCCTCGTGATGCTGCACCCACTAGTGCCTTTCCATGTTGACTGTCTCCGTGTGCGGCATGCTGAGGGGCATGTAGCAACATGCGAACTACCTCACTGTGGCCACCCTCTGCTGCCTTCACTAGTGCCTGCCCATCTCGACAGTCTGCGTTGGCGGCATGCTGTGGTGCATCCAGCAGCATCTGAACTACCTCACTGTGGCCACGTGATGCTGCATCCACTAGAGCCCTCCCATGTTGACTGTCTCCGTGTGCTGCATGTTGAGGGGCATGTAGCAACATGCGAACTACCTCAATGTGGACACCCTCTGCTGCCAACAGTAGGGCCTGCCCATCACGGCAGTCTGCGTGTGCAGCATGCTGTGGTGCATTCAGCAGCATCTGAACTACCTCACTGTGGCCACCCTGTGCTGCATCCATTAGTGCCTGCCCATCTTGGCAGTCTGCGTATGCCGCATGGAGCGGGGCAGTGAGCAGATGCATAGCCAGGTCTGGCCGCCCGTGACGAGACACGAGCATCAAGGCTCGGTTAGAGACCTTCGATGACGTGCTTCTAGACACGAGCTCAACGGCCACGTCGAATGCCCTTACTTGATTGTAATTAAGGGCATAAGATAGGGCCACGGGCATATTGCCATAGTACCTGTGGATCAAAATCTTGGCAAGATTCTGCGAAAAAATAGAATGCCAGGGGCGACAAACAAGAGCAACGTCGCTGATGGAGGATAGCGGCTTCCGTGAAATGATGCGCAGAACGATATCCTTCACAAGATCTGGCGGAAGATCTGAAAAAGCTGTCATGGTGCAGATCTGAGGAAGTCAACTGCGACAGGCAAGGAGTACAGTTGGAAAAAGGGCTTTCTCAATGAAAAGAATAGAGGATGAGTTGGCTGAAGAACCATGTGACGATTCAAATGTAATGAAAAGAAGAAAGAAGGAGTTGGCCAAGGAACCATTCGCAAATTTAAATTCAAGTCGATGAAAAGAAGAAAGGAGTAGAAGAGTAGACGAGTAGTAGAAGAAAATAGTTTTTTCGCAGTTTCAAGTTTTTTCCTTGCCAGCTTCTCAACAGCTGACAACCACTGTAATGTGTTTCGACCATGTCTGATTGGAACCAATTGTT
Organism: Chlamydomonas sp. ICE-L; assembly: GCA_013435795.1. Taxonomy (NCBI): domain Eukaryota; kingdom Viridiplantae; phylum Chlorophyta; class Chlorophyceae; order Chlamydomonadales; family Chlamydomonadaceae; genus Chlamydomonas; species Chlamydomonas sp. ICE-L. The sequence goes on from JACBWV010000765.1 coordinate 1,284,639, forward strand.
TTGAAGGTTAGAAGAATACCATTTAGGAGCATTTCTGGAATTTAACTTTGGGATTTGGACCAAGGTTTATTTGTGTATTGGAATTTCTCTCCAGAACTACCTTTAAATTTGTGGCTGCCTCTCACGACTGCATGTAGAAGTCTCTGAGTGATGGCAGTTGTTGTAGGGATTGGATCAAAATATTCACATAAAACCCAGTTTTAGGCAAGTAGGCAAGTAGGCAAGTAGGCAAGTAATGGCGTGACCAAATATAAAAAACATCAGCTTGTTTCATAACATATGAATAAAAGTGATAGACCCAGACTAAACCACGATGGTCGCAAATAGCAATTTGATCATCGATATGTTTAGCCCATAACTATAGGCACAACCCTCCCTTGTCAATCGTATGCCCTCCCGAACGTTGTAGAAGTTGTTTCTTCCATATTGGGAAACTGTAGTTGGAGACAACTCAAAGTATACAAGACAACTCCCTCACTATTCTAGTTATGAAGCCTTGCTTGCTGAGTTAGTGGCTGGACCCTGTTAGGTGGTGGTGGCCACTAAGGGTGGGTGCGTGGGTGACTATTTATGTGGATGTGACTAATGATGTGGATATGACTGTGGGGGGGTGTAGGTGTGGGTTTGCTCAGCAGGCATGTCTGGGTGGAACTTCAGCAACTTGTGTGGGTGTAGATGTGGGTCAGCTCAGCAGGCAAGTCTGGGTGGGACATAGCTATGTCTTGAGTGGGATTGCATTGGAGCATGGTCTCATTTGACATGGAGTCTGGTTCCTAGGTTATGACATCGAACCCAGAGGTTAAGTCACTTAAATGCATTGGTAAGGGGGACAACGTGTGAGCCTGAGACCCCTCCAGCAAGAGGCTCCTACTATTCGTGCATCTTCGCGTGTATGGGAGACGCTGCAATAGTTACCATGCTCGCGGAATAGTATTGGCTAATGGAGCTGTTCGTGGCTGGTGCGCCTACAGAAGCGTGGCAAGTTGCGCAAGCATTAGCCTCTAGCATCTGCCCGCGACTTCGCCTCGCTTGCAGCTTTCCAGAGAGCCAAACATCGTGGAGAACGATGCGCCCAAGAAGATGTGTCAAACAAACTCACCTCCAGGCGCAAAACTGTCCGCGCCAAGTTTAGCCCTGACAGTCAGATAAGTGCCCGTTTCTGATTTAGATGTAGGCTGGGATTCTGGACACGGATGCGGGGAATTGTCACAACAAGACATGGAAACGGAAGGAAAGGACGCACTGCGCCACAGGCTTATGGAACAAAAAGAAGGGATGCTCAGCGATGTAGCGGTTCTAGCAGAGCTATCAGAACAACGTAGGGAATTAGGGATTACGACGATGTGGGAGCAACCTCACCTTGGAAGATGGTATTTTCCAGAATTCCAGGTGCTCCCGTTGGGGTTAGGATAGATCTTGTAAGCGGCTATGGATAGGAATCGGGGAATCGGGGTGTGGGTTTTCTACAGCATATCGCTAGAAAGTGATTGTGAGCCTCGTTACCACTAGAAATCAATACGAAGACAGACAGAACTGCATGGGCTAGGCTTCTGTACCGTAGGTGAACAGGCCTAAGCCCGCCTAAGCCCTAAACCATAGTAGCTGTCGGGTAGTCAGATTTGCGCGCAGGGTAGGAGCTGGCTGTCCCCATCGTCAAGGCACGCAGGGCAGTAGCTGGCTGTCCCCGTCGTCGAAGCGCGCAGGGCAGTAGCTGGCTTTCCCGGGCTGTCCCCATCGTTGGATGACCGTATCTCAGCGATTCGCCTCACGCCGGTACGGGGTGAAAACCGGTCCCGGGAAAACGTGTCTCTAGACCGCGATGCATACACTAGTGCCTGCCCAGCTATATAGTTTTAATGCAATTAAACGCATTTCATATTAGAATGCCCGTTATACGCTGAGGATAGAAAAAATGAGAAATGAACATTTAACTTGAATTGGTGGATACAAACTCCATTATGAAGCTGGTCATGAATCCTGATTCCTTTAAAGGACGGAAATACTTAATACAATTTATTAAAAAATGCGATAATAATCGCACAATTAAATTACCATCCCAGCTGAGATGATGATTTAGTATTATTGTATAATTAAATTATCACTGTATCATGTTAATGTAAGATTGTTACAACGGCATAGGCTCGATAGAGGAGAAGATGCTATTAAGCGCAACAGGCGCAATCATATAGAATAGAGATGTGTACTGCAGGGTACTGCAGTCACGTGCAGGCCACAGCTAGCCTGTGGCCTGGCGGCAGGCAACGCGGTACCAGGAGGGAAAGGTACCGGTGTGCATTATGCCGACTCAGAGACTGATATATAAATCAGTCAACAATATCCCCCCCAATTCAAGGTATTCTTGAGCTCAAGAATTCCTGGAATTAACTGAGGGGCATAAGAAAATTAAAATATAAAAACTAGGGAGACTTTGGGAATTTCTAGTAGCTGAAAGTGAGAAATCACTTTAGCAGGGTTCTTCAAAAAAATATCAGTCTTCTGGGGTAGCTGGCTAGGGAAGGAACACTGCAGGTAGGCTGCAGGCTAAGTAGCAGAGAGGCTGCTGAGAAGGTGCAAGGAAACTGCAGGTAGGCTGCAGGCTAGAGCAGATAGGCTGCTATGGGGCTGGACTAAGTACTGCAAAGGGCTGCAGATAGGCTGCAGGGAGACTGCTGGGAAGCTTGTTAAGGAGAGTCCAGGCTTGGTTGAGGCTTGCAAAGATATCCTTGGTTACGAGAAGTTGCATGATTCGAGACTAGAGGATTTGTCCTTAGACAGGATGTCTGGACTAGTCCCCCCATAATTTGGGTGAGCTACATAAGGTTGATCCTAAATTAAAGCATAGACATCATGAAGAGACTGGAATAGTCCTAAATCTAGAAGGGTGTGTGGCCTGTGGAAGTACATGGGGCAGTACAGTAGGCAGGTAATCTAATAAATTCTAGAGTGTTCAAGTCTAATCTAACAGATGAGAAGCAATGTTTGTAACTGAATTAAGTGCCTGGCTTGCTGGGGAAGCCATCAAGGTCAAGTTGCTGGCAGATCTGGGCAAAGAACTGGTCAAATGACTTGGGAGCCAGGCTGGGGGGTGTAAGGATGTTGATAAAGGTGAAGTCCATGGGGCTCCAGTTCATGCTAAAGTGGTTGACACACAGCACTTTTCCTCCAGGATGGGCACAGCTCCTGGGGTCCATGATCATCTTTGGTCTGAATGAGAGTGTGTGAGCATGTGCATTGACCATGGCAGCTTGAAGGCAAATGGCCCACTGCAGAGTGGGTCTGGCTGTGGTAGAAACAGTGGGGTAGGCTTGCACCATTTGCTGGAGTCTGCTATTGTGCTTGATGATGGGGCTATAGGCATCAGATGGCATTTTGTGCATTGACCTGTGTGGGAACTGTTCCTTTTCAGAAGTCAGCAGGGTAGGGAACCTGCTGGTGAAGGCTGTGATGAGTTTGGGTAGTGGAGGCCTTGGCTTGATGTTGAAAGCTGGTGAAGCAGGCCTGCTGTTCAGGTGGTGTAAGGTGCATCCAAATCGTGTGAGGCTAAGCCTGGAGTTGTTGGAGAAGTGGATGTGGTTGACATTCTGGTTATCTTCTCCCAGTGGTAGTCCAATGTCTGGTGACCTGTTGCTCAGTATCCACTGGTCCCAGGTAGTTGCTGTGTCCAGATCAGATGGCTTGAGTGGTCCGTCCCCATCTATGGGGCCATCATATTCTTCATAGTTGGTCCTGATCTGATCACTGAGGAGTTCCATCTCTGCTCTGGCTTGTTGTAGGTTCAGGTTGTCCAGCTGTTGTGGGAGAGATGGAGTGGTGTATGGAGGGTCATCTACTCCTAGTCCAGGGCCATCCTGCTGTTTGTGAACCTCCTGATGGATGAGCTCTGGCATGTCATCACTGTCAGTACCACTAGCAGATTCTTCAAGATTGCCTGCAGTGGAAGGGGAATGATACAGGCAGAAAGGGGGGGGATGGTCCTGGAGGTCTTGGTCTGCCTCCACATGAGTGGGTGGGTACTGCCCTGTCTCAAAGTCTGTGTGGGGTGCAGATGTTGCAGAGGTAGAGGGGGAGTCCTGGAGGTCTTGGTCTGCCTCCACATGAGTGGGTGGGTTCTGCCCTATCTCAAAGTCAGTGTGGGGTGCAGATGGAGCAGAAGTAGAGGGGGAGTCCTGGAGGTCTTGGTCTGCCTCCACATGAGTGGGTGGGTACTGCCCTATCTCAAAAGCAGTGTGGGGTGCAGATGGAGCAGAAGTAGAGGGGGGATCCTTGCAGTCTTGATCAGCTCTACTGGGGGAGGTCTCATGAGTGGGTGGGTACTGCCCTGTCTCAGAGCCAGTGTGAGTTGATGGAGTCTTGGTAACCATCATGATGTAGGCAATGGGAGGACCCACAGGGATAAAGGGATTTCTGGTAGTGACTGGTGAAGTTTGGATGAGGTAGAGTCCATGCCTTTTGGGGCATGAGAGGAGTAGTTTAGTACCAGATGGTCTTGGGATGGAGAGGATGGCTTGGGTCTTGGACAGGTGGACTTGGAGGTCTGGACACAGACTGGTGGCTGCATTAATGCTAATGATGTTGGGCATGTTGCAGTCAGCAAGGAGTACATTGTTCAGGATGATCAGAGTCCTGCCATGGCCCTGGATCTTGGCCTTCCCTATCTGCTTGCAGAAGATAGGTAGGTGGAGAGTCTTGATCTGCCAGCTGCAGCCTAATAGGCTGTGGGAGGTCCTGAATGTCATGCAGATGGGAGATGTTACTGGTTGCATGAGAGTGTGATGCAGTATCTATGATCCATTCTGTCTGCAGTGCTGCCTGGAAAACTTCTCCATCATCTTCTATAGTGCATTCATCATCAGCACTTATTTTTCCAAAGAATGCTGTATTAGCCAGGGGGTCAGGTGGCAAGGAAAATGAAACAGACTTGCCTCTGGTTGGTGTAGCAAATCTCATGGGCTGGAGGTTGTCTTCATCCAGTGCCAGGGACAGGAAGTTGTGTTCTTCACCCTCACTGTCAGAGTTGGAGGTGGAGGTGGACTGATCACCATCAGCAACGTGGGCATGGCGTCCCCTGCTTGGGTATCTTCTGAGACGTTGTCTCCTGTCACTGGTCTTCTTGGAAGTCTTCTTGTCGTCAGAGTCCTTGTCATCTCCTGATCTCTGCTTGGGAGGTGACTTAGATCCGTGGTCAGCTTCATCTGAGTCAGCTGGCTTGAAAGCCAGGTCAGTGTCCTCACTGGTGCAGTCTCTGGAGCTATGGCCTATTCCCCCACAGTTCCAGCAGGTCATCTTCTTGCTTGTAGGAGATAGTCCTGTCTCTGAATGGGAGGTGCTTGCTGTTGAATGGCTTCCTGGCTCTGTAAGCTGCAGCTGCCATTTCAGCTTCTTCAGGAGATGGTGCAGGTTCAACTTGCTTCACTAAACACCAGTTGAAGATGGCACTTTGGAGCATAGAAAAGGTGGTGATTGCTGTGGGGTTGAATTGATTGATATACCCATCATACTCAGGGCGGGAGTTCAGCCCCTTGACAATAAGGTTGAGAAAGGTGCTGGTGGAAACGATGTGGAGGCCTTGAATCTTGGGAATCTGGGAATACATGTCAGCTGCCCTAGAGAGGTATGTCTGCAGGGATTCAGTGGAAGTCATACGTATTCCAAGTATGGCAGTCAGGGTGGTGTGTTCTAGCCTGCTGCCTTCCTCAGAGTACAGGGCATCCAGAAACCTGAAAGCTCTAGGGGCCATATCTGTGTTAGCATGAATGGCCTGCTGGATCGCATCTGACATATGATCTATGATGATCTTGAAGGCCTTGTTGTTCTTCCAGGTGGAGATCCTGGTGGGGACACCACGAGCCGGAACAGCTGGATCAGCACCCGCAACAACAGGGTAAGTAATGTCATCAGTAGGGTAACCATCAGAGTCAGCAGGTTCGCCAAGGACCACCGCCTGTTGGCAGTCGAAAGCTATGGCAATGGTGTCCCTATCGGACTTGAGGGCGAGGAGTATATTCTGCCTGGCGCAGCGCCAGTTGTAGAGGTTGTTACCAGTGAATATACGGGGAGGTTGCATGGTGAGGTCTTCTGTGTAGGAGTCTTGGCGTTGTAGGTCGGAGTGTTGGGATAGGGGGAGTTACGAGGGCGGGGCAGGGGAAGGGGGGATGGAGTGTGTGTGGGAATCGGCGATCCAAAGGGATCCAGCGGATTACCGGGGTTTGAACGTTGCCAAGCGGCAATGTTCGACGACAGGAGCTTCTCTTAAGCTGGAGTCGTAGACAAATTGATCGTCTGAGATCAATACAGCACTGTGTGGGTCACGGTGAGGGCGTCGTCCTATACTCACTTCATAGATTTCGGTGACTTGTGGTCGCTCTTGCTTGCTCCAGTCGTAGGACGCAGTGGCAGATCCAAGGATTCTTGGTAGGAAGTGGCAGGCGGAGCAGCGGGAAGTAGGATCCGCACAGGGAGTCCAGGTGCTTAGTTAAAACTCGGGCCTTTGACAAGTCAGAGGGGAACTGATTCCGAACGCGGAAAGCAGCGGCTGTTCTTCGTTAGCGTCTAAAGATGGCGCACATAACCTGTTAATGTAAGATTGTTACAACGGCATAGGCTCGATAGAGGAGAAGATGCTATTAAGCGCAACAGGCGCAATCATATAGAATAGAGATGTGTACTGCAGGGTACTGCAGTCACGTGCAGGCCACAGCTAGCCTGTGGCCTGGCGGCAGGCAACGCGGTACCAGGAGGGAAAGGTACCGGTGTGCATTATGCCGACTCAGAGACTGATATATAAATCAGTCAATAACATATCACGAACTCCCGGCCCCCGTCGGTTAATCGATTGTTTGGGGTTCAGTTCATCAGTTCTTTTTCTTTTTAAGCGCTTCCTATAACGGTTGGGCAAGTCCATTTAGCCTACATGGTCTCCCCCTGGATTGTAACATACCGGTACATACAATGTGCCTGCAGACCAGATCAGAGAAGGCTGATGGACCATGAAATCAAAACATTGCCGTTTCTCTCGAGTCTGGTGAACGGTGTTACAAAAGAAAGCAGTGCAGCCGCACATGACAAGTAAACACCTTGAGTCAGCAGTAAAAAAATGTCAGATGGACAAAAGTCGACTCAGAAAAAGAAAAACACTAATTAAGCACTATACAGCAGGGAATTGGGGACCCGACCTTTGACTATCAAGTATTCAAGTACAGGCTGCAAATGTGGTGGATGGAGTGGATAAGGCCACCTCTGCATTGTGGCACACGAAATGTTCCAGGATCACATGTTTTCCATAGCTGCCTTCAAGGCCCTCTGTGCCAGCTCATGGTACCTTCCCTCTAGCTGCTGACCGCTATGGCTGTGCTGCCATACCTGAAGGCCAGCTAGGGCCGAGAATGTGGTGGCTTGGCATCCCTGCAAGTGGTGGTTGGGATAACATAACATAACAGTTGGTTGGTGGGTGGCTTGGCATCCCTGCAAGTGGTGGTCGGATGATGATGGCGGCGGGGACAATGATGATGATGGTGGTGATGGTGGTGATGATAACGATGGTGGTGGTGATCATAATGGCGATGATGGTGCTGCTGCTCCTGCTGTTGATGTTAGTGCTACTGCTGCTGGTTACATTTTCCTGGTACCCTACAGGACTATAGATGTGACCGCAGCTTGATGGAGTCAAAAGGGACTTGAAATATGCATGCACCCGGATGCATCGATACATTCATTCTTCACAGATGCAATCGCTTCATCATTAATGTATTCATGTTTTCATCCATTCATTTTACAAAACTTAATGTTAGTGCTGCTGCTGCTGCTGGTTACATTTTCCTGGTACCCTACAGGACTATAGATGCGACCGCAGCTTGACGGAGTCAAGGGGGACTTTAAATATGCATGGATCGATACATTCATTTCTTCACAGATGCAATTGCTTCTTCATTGATCTATTCATGTTTTCATCCATTCATCACACAACTGAAAAATGTGACCTACCTGTTTGAGAACAGCATCCAGAATAGCACGATCTTCCTCTCTACTCCATCCTGACATTTCCGTCAGGTCTGCTGATGTTCGATGCTGGGGTGTACTGCCATTGCTGTTCTTGTCTACAGCTACAGCCTGCCGGTCCAAGCTGTTCCCTAGTGCATGGGTTGGTTGGGCAGGCAGGGGGCCGTGCGGAAGCTGGGCAGAAGGTAGAAAGTTGGCTGAGGAGGATGGTGCAAACTGAAGTGAACTGCTTTCCGTTGGCAAACCGTACTGAGATCCCTTAAGCCCCCCTAATGCTATGCCAGCCTGGCTGGTGGGTGGTACAGCATGTACAACCTCTTGCACCAAATGGCCAGATACGGCCGGTCGTAGAGGGAGGGGCCGAACCACCTGAATGCTAGAGGTGTTGTTGGTGTTGGTGCTGCAGGTGTTGTTATTTGCTTTGAAGGGGCTGAAGGCGCCCGTGTTGTTGTTGGCTGAGGAGGGGCGCCATGTGGCAGGGGAGCCTGCATGGAAAGGTTAGTAGGCAAATAGCCAGTCAGTCAGCTTGCTTGTCAGTTTGCTTATTGGTTGGCTAGTATGATGGATGTTAGGAAGTTAGTCAGTGAGTCAGGCAGTAAGCTTGCTACTTGGTCATTGGGAACAGGAATACATGCAGAACGCACATGGGATTGTTGATTGTGCTTGTGATAGTGATGGTGAGGGTGATGATAATGGTGATGGTAGATGGGCAGGGAAACAAAAGGACAAGTAGAGCACCGTTGGTGCTGGTGTTGGTGCTGGTGCTGGTGATGAGGGTAGATTGGAAAGGACAAGTAGACATCACCTGGTGCTCGTGATAGTCATATATACTAATGGGGATGGTGGGAGTTATGGTGACGATAATGTTGCTATTGACGGTTGTAGTGCATGATGGCATATTGACAGGGAAACAAAGGAAAGGTAGAACGCCCTTGGCGTCCGTGTTCGTGCTGTTGGTGTTGGTGGTGCAGGTGCTGTTGGTGTTGATGGTGGTGGTGATGAGGGTAGATTGACAGGGAAACAAAAAGACAGGTAGAACACACCTGGAATTGAAGGCAAGCGAATTGATGGAGACCCCGGTAGTGATGGAAGCAGCATGGATAGGTGGGGCACCGTTTTCCTCATCCCAAGGCTGGCTGCCAGTGCCACACTGAGCAGGCCCAACAGGCTGCTGTTGGGGGGCTGCGCCCCCCCTCCCCCTGCCGGTGAAGGGGATCTGAAAGCATCCAGAGCGATGGTAGGCAGGCCCGGAAGACAGGTTGCGGATTGTGGCAACACAGGTGGGGCACCGTTCTTGTTGCCGCCGCCTCCATGCCCCTCCCCCTCTTCGTCCTCATCATCACTGTCACTTTCTGTCAACTCCTCACGCACAAAGCTGAACTCCCCTGGGTTGCCTCCGCCTCTGCTACCACCAGTGCCACTGTAAACGCCACCGCCGCCGCCACCACCACCAGCATGACCACCACCACCACCATTGATTCCGGCATGCTGCTGCTCCCACCCACCGTGATCATGCTCTACATGCATGCCCTGGTGACCAGCTTGATACTCATCAGTGTGATGGGCAAAGATGTTGAGCTCATGCTCATGCTGGGGTTGGGCGTGGGGGTAATCGTAGGTGTGGGTTTGCGATCGTGGGTGGGGGAGTGCGTGGAGGTAATCGTGTGTGTGGGTGTGTGTGTGCGGAGGCATGAGTTGCGAGCTAGATAGAGGTAGACCTCCACCACCACCTCCACCACCACTACCAGATAGAGGTAGACTAGCAGCAGTGACAGTAGCAGGAGCGGGGGCAGTGGTGGCAGTGGGATGAAGAGCAGGTGGGGGAATGCATCTCTGCCGTTTTGATGTTCTACCCTTTTGGCGGTTTGTTGTAGGACCCCACATGCCTGCCTGGTTGTCGCTGTTGCCGGGCACTAAAAGCAAAGGCAGGCGACCTGCAAATGACAATAATAATATAATTGTGACGGTAACATTAGGGTTGGCGACAGGGTGTCTGGTCGTTTTGTTTGTTAGTTGTTGTTGTTGTTGTTGTTGTTGTTGTTGTTGTTATTGTTGTTGTTGTTGCAGCATCCAGTGGTGGTGTTGCCGGGCACAGGGAGCATAGGCAAGGGGGTTGGCGGGCAGGCGGGTAACATTAGGGTTGGCGGGCAGGCGGGGGGGCGGGTGGATGGTTGTTTGGTCGTTTGGTTGTTCCTTTTTCTTTTCTGTTTTTGTTGTTTTGTGTAGTATCCAGTGAATATCTTTGACCCCCCCCCCCCCCCCCCCCTCCCTTCAACTCCACCCACCACCAAGGGGCAGTTAGTCAGCTGTATGTTGGGGGATGTTGTAGGACCCCTTTGATACCCCCCCCCCCCCCTTCCCCCCTCAACTCCACCCACCACCAAGGGGCATTTAGTCAGCTGTATGCAGGGGGATGTTGTAGGACCCCTTTGATGACCTGCTTCAAAAGTAGCTGCTACCCGTATTAAAGACCACATGTCAAAACCTGTCCGCCAATAATCCTAGGATTTGCATATGCGATCCTACTCGGCACAAAACACACTGCCCATTTTCCTGTATCCGTGGTAAAACGTCACTGTTCAGAAAAAAAGGCCAACCCTGAACGTCGAACAACTGTCATGTTTTATTTTGAATCGCTTTGTGCCCTCCGGTGTGTCTCATGCCCACTCACTCACATCCACACACACTCACATCCACACTCATTCACATCCACACTCATTCACATCCACAAACTCACATTCACATCCACACACTCATTCACACTATTTCATATCCATACACTCACATTCACACTACTTCACATCCACACACTCACCATTTGTAGGGAAAGGCAATGTGATATAGCTTGACACCACATGATATGCCGGCGGTTCGATGAGGCTGAAGTTACCATGTTCAGGCAATCCCATGTGCGGATATTCGTATGATATCATCTGATTTGCCAACATCATGTGATATGCCTGCCCGCAAAATATTTCGGGATGCACGTATGCGTAATATATCCCCCCCCCCCCCCCCCCCCCCCCCCCCCCCCCCCCCTACCCGCTTCCACTAAACTCCCCCTTCCCCCTCAAACAAACAAATAAACACTCACTCCACCCACGATCAAGACTAAGTTGCCCATTCACCCAGTCAGCTTGTGATATATATTGGGGATTGCCCTGATCCGCCCCCCCCCCCCCTACCCGCTCCATCTACCCCCCCCCCCCCCCCCCTACCCCCAAACACCCACTACACTCCCCCTCCCCCTCCAAACACACAAACACCCACTCCACCCACCGTCAAGATTCAGTTGCTCATTCACACAGTCAGCTTGTGATATATATTGGGGATCACCCTGATCCCAGTCAGACCCTCCCTGACCCCATAGGCGGTCATAGGCAGTCTCTGCGACAAAAAGGGGGGCCTGGGTGGGGAACTCAGTGGCGTTGCCCTCGCCCCCAAGAGGTTGTTCCTCGACGTGGGCGCCAATAAGTGGGGCCTGGGTGGGGTACAAGGTGGCGTTGTCCTCGCCCCCCAAGGGTTGTACCTCGTCATCTTCCCCTTGCCTCTTTCGCCGCTTTGCCTTTGGTCTCGGAGCCACTCCCGCATCAGCCGCCACCTCCCTAGCTGCTTTTGCCAGCTGGCGATACCCTTGCAAGCGTGACAGCTCATCAAGGTGGGAGCTGAGCATGCTGCCTATGTCAGCAGTTGGTTGATAGCCTGGCACGACAGCATGCTGGGCGGCACTGACGGTACAGGCAGTACCAGGTGGGGGCGCCAGCTCATGGGTTGGCTGATCTGTGTTAGCTTGCTCTAGAGCTAAAGGCTCGGGCTGGAAGGGGAGGCGGTGATCAGGACCCCCAGTTATAGGGAGGGGAGCACCTCCATTCTGAACCTGGATAGGGTAATTGGTGTTGGTTTGGTGTTGGTTGGTTGGGTGTTGGTAGATTGTTGGTTGCTGTAGGGGGAGGGGATGAGCATGACCCCCCAAGTGATGGGGAGGGGAGCATGTCCAATCTCAACCTGGATATGGAATAGGTGTTGATTAGTTGTTGGTTGGTGTTGGTTGGTTAGCTGGTTGATTGGTTGGGTGTTGGTATAATGTTGGCTGGAAGGGGAGGGGATGAGCATGACCCCCAGTAGTGATAGGGAGAGGAGCCATTCCACTCTCAACCTGGATAGGGATTAGGCGTTGGTTAGTTGTTGGTTTGGTGTGTGATGGTTAGTTGGTTGATTGCTGGTTGATGGTGTTGTGTGTTGGTTGAGTGTTGGTTGCTGGAAGGGGAGGGGATGAGCATGACCAGCCACTCCACTCTCAACCTTGATATGGGAATAGGTGTTGGTGTAGGTTCCTATTGGAAATGGGTGGAAAAGGGTGTGGGTGTTGGGTTGACTTGGTTCATATGTTTTCTTTTGTGGTTTTCTTTTTGTTGTTTCCCCCCCCCCCCTTGTTCTGTTGCTCTTAGCTTTGTTGAGCCTTCTTTGGCCAAGTCGACTTGTCCTAAGCCCCCCTCCTGACCACAACCTCACCACACGACTTCTGTGCTAAGCCCCCCCTCCTGACCAGAACCTCACCACACCACACCACTCCTGTGCTTAGCCCCCCTCCTGACCACAAGCAACCTCGCCTCATGACTTCCGTCCTTAGCCCCCCTCCTGACCACAAGCAACCTCGCCTCATGACTTCCGTCCTTAGCCCCCCTCCTGACCACAAGCAACCTCGCCTCATGACTTTCGTCCTAAGCCCCCCTCCTGACCACAACCTCACCACACCACTTCTGTGCTAAGCCCCCCTCCTGACCACAACCTCACCACACCACTTCTGTGCTTAGCCCCCCTCTTGACCACAAGCAACCTCGCCTCATGACTTCCGTCCTTAGACCCCTCCTGACCACAAGCAACCTCACCTCACTTCATAATTTCAGCAACGCCTTGGGCTTTCTGTGTTTTTGGCAGAGCCCCCCCTTCTGGGAGGCGGGAGCCCCCAGTGTTACCCATTTGTTTGTTCGTCCATCCATCCGTCTGACCGATGAAGCCCGACACGTCAGCCAACGGTCTCGTAACTAACTCGCTTCCGTTGCCACCTGTCGGCTGTCGCTCCCTCGCGATCACTCTCCGCCATTTTTCAGCGTCGCAGGCGACGCTGCATAGAAATTGTCGGCAACGCCATTCGGACTGAATCCTCGTGGTCGTTGGTTTGTTTGTGAGACCCACGTCCTGGGGTGAAATTCCTTCCACAACCAGTTACAACTAAAAACAAAAATGAGACAACTCGTCAATCATCCTCAATCCCACACCCACTCTGGCTTTACTTTGGTTTAGCTTTGGCTGCCCCCGTCCCCCCCCCCCACACCCCCCCACCCACCACCACCACCAATCTCATGCCCCTTCACAACTTCTGCAACACCTCGTGATTTCTTTGTGGCAACAACTCGTCCCTCCCCCCCCCCCCCCCCCCACCCCACAAACACCCCCACCCTCACCCCCACCCCACCCACCCCCCACACACAAAACACACTCATCCTCACCCTCACCCTCACCCCTACTCTCACACTCACCCTGACTATACTCTACTTTGGTTTAGCTTCGGCTGGATTACCCCCCCCCCCCCCCACCCACCCACCCACCCACCCCTCCCCCCCAAGCTCAGCTCACTCAAAATCCTCTGCAGAACCTCCTCCCCGCCTTCCGACTCTAAACTCAGCTCACTCCACAACGTCAGCAACACCTCCTGCGTCCCTCCCCCCCCCCTCCTCACTTCTGACCCTAAACTCAGCTCACTCCACAACTTCTAGAACTCCTCTGGATTCCTATGCGGCAAGAACTCAATACTCCCTTACTCCTACTTACCATCATCCTCACACCCACACTAGCAAATATTTTAATTTGATGTAAGATTAGGTTTGGCTGGTTTCCCCCTTCCTACCCCTCTCTCCACCCCCCCCTCACTCACACAACTTCTGCAGCACCTCTGCTTTCCTGTTTGCCAGGAACTCACTACTCACATACTCTTTCTTACCATCATCCTCGCACTCACACTAGCTCATACATAAGTTCCATTTAGGATTAATTTGGCTGGTTCTCCCGCATCCCCCCCATCACTCCAATCTCACCTCTGCTTTCCCGTATGCCAGGAACACCCCCCCTCCCACATACTCCTACTTACCATCATACTCACACCCGCACTAACACATAGATTTATAATATTTACGATTAGGTTTTGCTGTTTTCCCTCCTCCTACCCCTCTCTCCAAGTTCACCTCACTCCACACCTTCTGCAACACCTCAAATTACCTGTGTGGCAGAAACTCATGACCCCATACACCTAGGGAACAGCAACTAATATTAGTATTTGGAAAACCAATATTAACTAATATTATTACAGTATCACAATTATATTAGTTTTTCAAATAAATTCGAAATTCTGTTGAGAAAGCTCGTTCGACTTATATTATACAATATTATTGGGGGGGGGGGGGGGGGGGGGGGGGGGGGGGGGTCTTCGTGAGAGTAGGTGTGGCCACCGGCCACACGAGCTACCGTACTAGTATTATATAATATTATTTATTCACTAACATTATATAACATAGCCGACCCATTATTATAATATTATAATTTATAATATTAATTTTTAATTTAATATTATTAATTAATATTAATTTAATAATTATTAATTTATAATTTAATTTTATATTATTATTTTATATTATTATTTTATATCATTAATTTGTAATTTCAATTTTATATTATTAATTTATAATTATATTTATAATTTAATATGAATTTAATATTATTAATTTCATATTATTAATTATTAATTTAATCTCGAATTTAATATTATTAATTTATAATATTATTTATTCACTAACGTTATATGACACTCCTACTAACCTGCTTCCTCTCACCCAAACTAGCACATACATAGCTTCCATTTATAATTCGATTTTGGCTGGTTACCCCCCCCCCCCCCCCCCCCCCCCTCTCCCCCCATCCTCCGTCCTTCTCCCCCCTTCTCACTCCAAGCTCACCTCACTCCACAACTTCTGCAACACCTCGAATTTCCTGTGTGGTAGGAACTCATCACTCACATACTCCCACTGCAGCCTAGTGAGCTGATGCGGCGTTAGGGAGGAGAAGGGGTCCGAGTAGGTGGGGCCATCCCCTGCACACACAGTGCATTATAGTCAGACCAGGTAGTGTGGTTGTGTGGTTTATGGGGATTGGTTGTGTGTTGTATGGTGTGTGTTGTGTGTGTTGTATGGTTGTGTGTTGTGTGGTGTATGGGGTGTGTGGTGTGTGGCAAAAACTCATCACTCACACGCACCCACCCCAGTAGAGCGAGCTGGTGAGGCGTTAGGGAGAAGAGGATGGAGTAGGTGTGGGCATCCCCTGAATGCACACAGTTTGCTGTAGTCAGACAGGGGAGTGTGGTGTGTGGTGTGTTATGTGTGTTGTGTGGTGTGTAGGGAGCGGCAGGTAGCCCTAGCCGCGGCCAAAAGTAGGACTAATAGTCCAAATAGCTGGGTTAGTCCTAATAGCTGGGAGCTAACTGAGCCAAATGTAGCCATTGAAAATCTTACCATGAGAAAGGGTAGGTCGCAACAGGCATATATATAAATATATACAATCATATAACCCACCTGGTGTGGTGCGTAAAGTGTCGACAGCAGCTGTAGCGGCATTCAATGCTGCCATCGTCTCCCTCCCAGAGTCAAGGGAAGCTTGGAAGCGACGGATCCCCTCAACAATCTGTGGGTGGTAGTGGTGGTGAGGGTGAGGGTGAGGGTGAGGGTGTAGCGGTGAAGGTGGCGAGGGGGGGGGGGGGGGGGGGGGGGGGAGGGGGGGGGGGATGAGGGTGAGGGTGATGGGGTTGTTTTCTCTCCTCCCTAATCGAGGGTAGCTTGAAAGCGAGGGATCCCCTCAACAATCTGTGGGTGGTAGTGGTGGTGGTGGTGTGGTGGTGTGGTGGTGGTTGAGGGTGTAGCGGGTGAAGGTGGCGAGGGGGGGGAGGGGGGGGGGGGGATGAGGGTGAGGGTGATGGGGTTGTTTTTCTCTTCTCCCTAATCGAGGGAAGCTTGGAAGCGACGGATCCCCTCAACAATCTGTGGGTGGTAGTGGTGGTGGTGGTGGTGGTGGTGAGGGTGTAGCGGTGAAGGTGGCGAGGGGGGGGAGGGGGGGGATGAGGGTGAGGGTGATGGGGTTGTTTTCTCTTCTCCCTAATCGAGGGTAGCTTGAAAGCGACGGATCTCCTCTACAACCTGGGGGTAGTGGTGGTGGTGGTGGTGGTGGTGCAGTGGTGATGTGGTGACGGAGGTGAGGGTATAGTGGTGAGGGGGGGGGTGAGGGTGAGGGGGTCGTTTTCTCTCCTTCATGAATGAAGGGTAGCTTGAAAGCAACGGATCTCCTCTACAACCTCGGGGTAGTGGTGGCGGTGGTGGTGGTGGTGGAGGTGAGGGTGTAGTGGTGAAGGTGGTGAGGGTATAGTGGCGAGTGGGGTGTGGGGGTGAGGGGGTCGTTTTCTCTCCTTCATGAATGAAGGGTAGCTTGAAAGATCTCCTCTACAACCTCGGGGTAGTGGTGGTGGTGGTAGTGGTGGTGGTGAGGGTTGTAGTGGTGAAGGTGGTGAGGGTATAGTGGCGAGGGGGGTGTGGGGGGTGAGGGGGTCGTTTTCTCTCCTTCATGAATGAAGGGTAGCTTGAAAGCAACGGATCTCCTCTACAACCTCGGGGTAGTGGTGGCGGTGGTAGTGGTGGTGGTGAGGGTGTAGTGGTGAAGGTGGTGAGGGTATAGTGGCGAGGGGGGTGTGGGGGTGAGGGGGACGTTTTCTCTCCTTCATGAATGAAGGGTAGCTTGAAAGCAACGGATCTCCTCTACAACCTCGGGGTAGTGGTGGTGGTGGTAGTGGTGGTGGTGAGGGTGCAGTGGTGACGGTGGTGACGGAGGTGAGGGTATAGTGGTGAGGGGGGGGTGAGGGTGAGGGGGTCGTTTTCTCTCCTTCATGAATGAAGGGTAGCTTGAAAGATCTCCTCTACAACCTCGGGGTAGTGGTGGTGGCGGTAGTGGTGGTGGTGAGGGTGTAGTGGTGAAGGTGGTGAGGAGTAGGGGGTGGGGGGGGGTGAGGGCGAGGGGGTCGTTTTCTCTCCTTTCTGAATCAAGAGAAACTTGGAAGCAACGGATCTTCTCTACAACCTGGTGGAGGTGGTGGTGGAGGTGGTGGTGGAGGTGGTGGTAAGGGTGGTGGTGGAGGTGGTGGTGGAGGTGGTGGTAAGGGTGGTGAAGGGGGGGGCGGGGGGGTGGGGGGGGGGGGGGGGGGGGGGGGGGGGGGGGGGAGGAGTGAGGGTGAGGGGGTCGTTTTTTCTCTCCTCCCAGAATCCAGGAAGATGGAAGCGGAAGGATCCCCCTAAGTATAATGGTACTGGTTAGTGTTAATTTAGTGATAGTGTTGGCGGGTTGGTGTTGGGTTGGTTAGTGGTAGGTGGTTGGTGTTAGTGGTGGGGTTAGTGTTGGTTGTTATGTTAGTGTTAGTGAGTAGGGTTAGGGTGAGTCGTTAGTGTATGGTGGGGTAGTGTTGGTGAGGGTGATGGTGTTGGGCTGGTGTTAGGGCTGGTGTTAGTGTTAGTGTTGGTGTTAGTGTTGGTGTTAGTGCGTTGTGTTAGTGATGGTGTTAGTGCTGGTGTTCGTGTGGTTTAGTGTTAGGTGTTTAGTGTTGGTGTTAGTGCTGATTAGTGCTGGTTGTTAGTGTTAGTGTTAGTGTTGGTGTTAGTGTTAGTGCTGGTGTTAGTGTTAGTGTTGGTGTTAGTGTTGGTGCTGGTGTTAGTGCTGGTGTTAGTGCTGGTGTTAGTGTTAGTGTTGGTGTTAGTGTTGGTGCTGGTGTTAGTGCTGGTGTTAGTGTTAGTGTTGGTGTTAGTGTTGGTGCTGGTGTTAGTGCTGGTGTTAGTGTTGGTGTTAGTGTTGGTGTTAGTGTTAGTGTTGGTGTTAGTGTTGGTGCTGGTGTTAGTGCTGGTGTTAGTGTTAGTATTAGTGTTGGTGCTGGTGTTAGTGCTGGTGTTAGTATTAGTGTTGGCGTTAGTGTTGGTGCTGGTGTTAGTGCTGGTGTTAGTGCTATTGCTAGTGTTAGTGTTGGTGTTAGTGTTGGTGTGATAACAGGGGTTGGACTTTGTTGTTGCAGTGGTGGCCGTGGTGGTGTAGGTGGTGGTGGTAGTGCTGCAGGTGGTGGTGGAGAAAGTGAGGGTGAGGGCGAGTGGGCTTCTTTGCCCCCTATCTGAATCCTGGGAAGCTTGGAAGTGAGTGTAAGTGGTGCAGAGGTGACTGCCAGCTTGGCCACCATCACAGCATTCGTCTTATGGTGGTGGTGATAGTGGTGGTGGTGGTGGTGGGCAAATTCAAATTCACTGCCTTTGTTCGTACCTCTGACTTCTCTTCCTGTGTAAGTGATGCAGATAAAACTGCCGTCTTCGCCGCCACCACTGCTTTTTCCTTGTGGTGGTGGTGGCCAAATTCAAATTCAAAGTCACTGCCTTTGTTCGTACCTTTGACTTCTCTTCCTGTGTTAGTGGTGCAGAGGTGACTGCAGTCTTCGCTGCCACCACAGCTTTTGCCTTGTGGTGGTGGTGGCCAAATTCAAATTCAAATTCACTGCCTTTGTTCGTACCTTTGACTTCTCTTCCTGTGTTAGTGGTGCAGAGGTGACTGCAGTCTTCGCCGCCATCACAGCATTTGTCTTGTGGCGAGCGAGGATGTTCTTTTGTCGAAATCGAATATTGCAGCAACAAATCCACAGTTTGCTTGGTGGTGGTGGTGGTGGTGGTGGTGGTGGTTGTTGGTGGGGGTGGGGGGAGGGTGGTGTGTAGGTGTGTGTGTGTGTGTGTGGGGGGGGGGGGGGGGGGTTAAAAGTTACGTGGTGGTGGTGGTGGTGGTGGTGGGGGAGGGGGGGGGTGGGGGGGTGGAAGGGGGGTTAGGGATACAAGTATTGGTGGTGGGGATGGTGGTGGTGTGGGAGGGGGGGGGGGGTGGGGGGTGGGGGGTGGGGGGGGAAGGGGGGTTAGGGGTACAAGTTACTTGGTGGTGGTGGTGGTGGTGTGGTGGTGGTGGTGGGGGGGGATGGAAGGGGGGTTAGGGTTAATTGACTTGGGGGTTGGGTGGTGGGGGTGGGGGTGGGTGGGGGGGGGGAAGGGGGGTTAGGGGTACAAGTTACTTGGTGGTGGTGGGGGGGGGGGAGGGGGGGGTGGGGGGGTGGAAGGGGGTTTAGGGGTACAAGTTACTATGGTGGTGGTTGGTGGTGGTGGTGGTGGTGGTGGGGGAGGGGGGGGGTGGGGGGGTGGAAGGGGGGTTAGGGGTACCAAGTTACTTGGTGGTGGTGGTGGTGGTGGTGGTGGTGGGGGGGGATGGAAGGGGGTTAGGGGTACAAGTTACTGGTGGTGGTGGTGGTGGTGGTGGTGGTGGTGGTGGTGGTGGGGGGGGGGGGGGGGGAGGGGGGGGTTGGTTAGGGGTACAAGTTACTTGGTGGTGGTGGTGGTGGGGGGGGGAGGGGGAGGTGGGGGGGTGGAAGGGGGGTGGGGGGAAGGGGGGGTGGGGGGGGGTTGGAAGGGGGGTTAGGGGTACAAGTCACTTGGTGGTGGTGGTGGTGGGGGTGGAAGGGGGGTGGGGGGGGGGGAAGGGGGGTTAGGGGTACAAGTTACATGGTGGTGGTGGTGGTGGTGGTGGTGGTGGGAGGGGGGGGTGGAAGGGGGGGTTAGGGTACAAGTTACTGGTGGTGGTGGTGGTGGTGGAAGGGGGGGTGGGGGGGTGGAAGGGGGGTTAGGGGTACAGTTACATGGTGGTGGTGGTGGTGGTGGTGGGGGGGGGGGGGGGAGGGGGGGGTGGGGGGTGGAAGGGGGGTTAGGTGTACAAGTACATGGTGGTGGTGGTGGTGGTGGTGGTGGGGGTGGAAGGGGGGGTGGGAGGGTGGAAGGGGGGTTAGGGGTACAAGTTACATGGTGGTGGAGGTGGTGGTGGTGGGTTGGGGGGGGGGGGGAGGGGGGGGGGGGGTGGAAGGGGGGTTAGGGGTACAAGTCACTGGTGGTGGTGGTGGTGGTGGTGGGGTGAAGGGGGGGTGGGGGGGTGGAAGGGGGGTTAGGGGTACAAGTTACTGGTGGTGGTGGTGGTGGTGGTGGTGGTGGAGGGGGGGGGGGTGGGGGGGTGGAAGGGGGGTTAGGGGTACAAGTTACTTGGTGGTGGGGGTGGTGGGGGAGGGGGGGTGGAAGGGGGTTTAGGGGTACAAGTCACTTGGTGGTGGTGGTGGTGGGGGTGGAAGGGGGGGTGGGGGGTGGAAGGGGGGGTAGGGGTACAAGTTACATGGTGGTGGTGGTGGGTGGTGGTGGTGGGGGTGGTTGGTGGTAGGGGGGAGGGGGGGGTGGGGGGGTGGAAGGGGGGTTAGGGGTACAAGTTACTTGGTGATGGTGGTGGTGGGGGAGGGGGGGGTGGGGGGGTGGAAGGGGGGTTAGGGGTACAAGTTACTTGGTGGTGGTGGGGGTGGGGGTGGAAGGGGGGTTAGGGGTACAAGTACTGGTGGTGGTGGTGGTGGTGGTGGTGGTGGTGGGGGAGGGGGGGGGGGGGGGGGGGGGGGGGGGGGGGGGGGGGGGAAGGGGGGTTAGGGGTACAAGTTACTTGGTGGTGGTGGTGGTGGTGGTGGAAGGGGGGTTAGGGGTACAAGTTACTTGGTGGTGGTGGTGGTGGTGGTGGTGGTGGTGGTGGTGGGGGAGGGGGGGGGGGGGGGGGGGGGGGGGTGGAAGGGGGGTTAGGGGTACAAGTTACTTGGTGGTGGTGGTGGGGGGGGAGGGGGGGGGGGGGGGGTGGAAGGGGGTTAGGGGTACAAGTTACTTGGTAGTGGTGGTGGTGGGAAGGGGGGGGAGGGGGGAGGGACTGGTTTATGTGTGTGTCGTGTTTGTGGTGGTAGTGGTCGTATGGCAGTACCCCCCCATCCCCCCACCCCACCCCCCTCCAAACACCTGCAGCACCCGAATACACAACTTACTTGGTGGTGGTGGTGGTGGTGGTGGTGGTGTGTATGTGTGGGGGGGGGTGATAGTGGTAGGTGTGTGTTTGTGGGTGGGGAGGTGGGGTGGGGTGGGGTGGGGTGGGGGGTGGGGGGTGGGGGGGATGGGTAAGGTTGCATGTGCATGCAACACAAGAGTCAACATACCTGCTTCTCGGTGGTGGTGGTGGTGGTGGTGGTAGGGGTGAAGGGGTGTGGGGGGGGGGTGATGGTGTGTGTGTGTGTGTGTGTGGGGGGGGGGGGGGGGGTAAGGATACATTGGTATGTTCATGCAACACAGCATTCAACATACCTGATTCTCAGTGTTGGTGTTGGTGTTGGTGGTAGGGGTAGGGGTGAAGGGGTGTGTGGGTGTGTGTGGGTGTGTGTGGGGGGGTGGGGTGGGGGGTGGGGGCACTGGTATGTTTATGCAACGCAGCCGTCAACTTACCTGATTCTCAGATCTGACAGGCAGGTATGTCTGTTGGATAGCTTGCCAGTCAACACCGAATCGACGAATACCTGCAGGTGGTGGGTGGGGAGCGGGGTGGACTGGGTGTGTGTGACGTGGTGTGGGGAGTGTGAGGGTGGTGTGTGTTGTGGTGGTGGACTTGGATGGGTGCAGGAAGTTAGACTGATTACCATACAGGATAAAAGGGCACCCCTTCAGCTACAAGCACACAGATTTCAGCTACAAGCCCCCCCCCCCCCCCCCCCCCCTTCCCCCACAAGTGCACTCAATTCAGCTACTAAATACACAAAGTTCAGCCACAAGCCACCTCCCCTTCCACCTTCCCCCACAAGCGCACTCCATTCAGCTACTAGCTACACCGCCCTCAGCTACAAGCGCACCCCCCCTTTCCCCACAAGCGCACTCCATTCAGCTATTGCTACACCACCCTCAGCTACAAGCCCCCCCACTTCCCCCACAAGCGCACTCCATGCGGCCACTAGCTACACCACCCTCAGCTACAAGCACACACCCTTCCGTACGGCAGCCTGCACCCTAATAATGTTGCTAAACAGTGCACTCTATTCAGCTACTAGCTACACCACCCTCAGCTACAAGCACACACCCTTCCGTGCGGCAGCCTGCACCAGGGTAATTCAAAGCGCGCACTTTTGCGCTTTTGAGCGCTGACTTTTTGACCCCCTCTGCGCTTTTTGACCCCCTCTGCGCATAAAGCGCAGTTTTTTGCAACCCCCTGTGGACGCAGCAAGCAATTTTTGCGCTTTTTGCACTACAAAGCGCAGTTTTTTTGTTTTCAACTGCGCTAAAGCGCTGGCCAATTTGGCCATTTGAAGTACACTGGCCTGTACCCTAATAATGTTGCTAAACAGGTGTTCAGGGTGTTAGATTCCTGTTTATGTACATCATTGGGTATATGTGTGTCTTACATCTCGACCACTTAAACTGAACACCTGTTTAGCAACATTAATAGGGTGCAGGCTGCCGTAGGGAAGGGGATGTGCGTGTTGCTAAGGGTGGTGTAGCTAGCAGCTGAATGGAGTGCACTGTTTAGAAAGATGAGCAGGGTGCAGGCTGCTGTAGGGAAGGGGATGTGCGTGAAGCTGAGGGTGGTGTAGCTAGTAGCTTAATGGAGTGCACTGTTTAGAAACATGAGCAGGGTGCAGGCTGCTGTAGGGAAGGGGATGTGCGTGTAGCTGAGGGTGGTGTAGCTAGTAGCTTAATGGAGTGCACTGTTTAGAAACATGAGCAGGGTGCAGGCTGCTGTAGGGAAGGGGATGTGCGTGTAGCTGAGGGTGGTGTAGCTAGTAGCTTAATGGAGTGCACTGTTTAGCAACATTAATAGGGTGCAGGCTGCTTTAGGGCTTCAGCTACTAGCTACACGCACCAAGTGCCAACAGCTGATCCTCCCCAGGGGACCAGTAGTGCTTGGGTACCACAGGAGCCGTGCGGTACAACAGTGTGGGGTCCAGGCTGGCATGTAGAGCGGAGTGCAGTGAGGCGCTGATGTGCGCCATGGATATAGCCAGGGGGTGGACCTTGGCACATTTCTTACGCCTTGACTTCCGCTCTTTCGCGTCTTTGGAGTCCATGTCGAGTAGTGTCTGGAGGGAGGGAGGGAGGGAGGGGGGGGGGATGGGGGACAGGGTGTGTGGGTGGGGGTGGGGGGGGATGGAGGAAGGGAGTGTGTGTGTGTGTGTGTGTGTGTGTGTGGTGGTGGTGGTGTGGGGGGGGGTATTCGCGTCTTTGGAGTCCATGTCGAGCAGTGCCTGGAGGGAGGAAGGGGGTGATTGGGGGGGGAGGCAGGGGGGGGGGGGGGGGGGGGGGGGGGATGGAGGAAGGGAGTGTGTGTGTGTGTGTGTGGGGGGGGTGGGGTGGGGTGGGGTGGGGGATTGGTTTGGCTGGTTTGATAATATGTGGTGTGTGTGTGTTTTGGTGGGGGGGGGCAATAGAAGAATGGGGGGGGGGGGGGGGGGGGGGGGGAGGGGGGGGAGGGGAGCGCTGGTATCCACCATGGATAAAGCCAGGGGGTGGACCTTGGCACTTTTGTTACGCCTTGACTTCCGCTCTTTCGCGTCTTTGGAGTCCATGTTGAGCAGTGTCTGGAGGAAGGGAGGGAGGGAGGGGGGGGGGGGAGGGAGGGAGGTGGGTGGTGGTGGTGGTGGGGGTGGAAGAGAGGGAGGGAAGGAGGGTGTGTGGGTGGGGTGGGGTGGGGTGTGTGGGTGGTGGGGGAGGGGGTGGGGGGTATTTCGCGTCTTTGGAGTCCATGTCATGAAGTTTATGGAGGGAGGGAGGGAGGGAGAGAGGGAGGGGGTGGGGGGGGAGGGGGGGGTATTTGGTTTGGTTGGTTTGGTTTGGTTGGTTTGATGAGAGGATTGTATGTGGGGTGGATGGGTGGGTGTGTAGAGGGGGTGGAATTGGAAGAATGGGGTATGGGAGGTTGGTGTTTGTGTGTGGTGGGGGTGTGGTGGGGGAGGTTTTGGGTTGGTCGGTTGGTTTGGCTGGTTTGATATGAGGAGTAAATGTGGGATGGGTGGGTGGGAGGCATTGGAAGAATGGGGCGGGGGAGGTTGGTTTGTTTGTGGGGGTGGGTGGGTTGGGGTGGTGGTTTAGGTTGGTTAGGGATGGGTTGGTTGGTTGTTTTTGGTGTGTATGGTATAGTATGGTATGGTATGGTATGGCATGGCAGGTTACGGGTGGGTGAGGGTGTGGTGCGTGTGTTTATGTATGTGTGTGTGTGTGGGTGGGTGTAGGGAGAAGAATGCTAGGTTGACTTGCATCAAGTCATTTGTTAGAAAAAATCATTTGTTAGCTTCTTACCTCCGCCACTGTAAGTGGTTGAGATCTGGGTCCGGCTCTAGGGGGTTTAATACCTACGCCACCAAAATGGTGGTTGGGAGCTTGGTTTGTTTGTCCTCGACACACCCATGATGTAATGGGGTTTTTTGCTTTGTGGGTGCTTTTTCTTTTTGTTTAAAGCACAGAGTCTCATACACCCTCGCGGTGTCAAGTAGACTTTAACATGTAATGTAATGTAATGTAATCAAGGGGTGACTCATCCATGAAACGAATCTGGGATGCAGCAGTGTGGGTGTGGATGGGGGAGAGGGGGGGGGGGGGGGGGGGGGGGGGGGGGCGATAGGTAGAAGAATGCTAGGTTAACTTACATCAAGGGGTGACTCATTCATGAAAGGAAGCTGCTGAATATCGTTGTAAAGCTGTGGAGTGCAGCGGAGAGGAGCGACATCCAGAACAGACCTGCACGATTGTAGGTGGGTGCGTCTATCTGTATATCTGTCTGCATGCGGTGGTGGCGGCGGTGGTGCTGGTGGTGTGTGGGTTGGGGTGAAGGTGAACAGGAGTACAGCTGTTGAGTGCAACGGAGAGGAGCGACATCCAGAATAGACCTGCACGATTGTAGGAGGTTGTGTCTGTCTGTATATCTGTCTGTCTGTCTGTCTGTCTGTCTGTCTGTCTGTGGTGGCAACAGTGGTGGTGGTGGTGGGTTGAAGGGTGAGATGCAGGTGAACATCTGGAGTGCAGCTGAGAGGAGCTTCATCCAGAACAGTTCTGCACACTTGTAGGTGGGGAGCTACATTAAAAACAGACCTGCACGATTGTTGTCGGGTATCTGTATGCAAATGGGCTTGGCTAGGTGTTTAGGTAGGTAAAGCTATATCCAGAACAGACGTGCAATATTGTAGGTGAGTCCGTCTGACAGTCTGTCTGTCTGTCTGTCTGTCTGCCTGTCTGTCTGTCTGCCTGTCTGCCTGTCTGTCTGCCTGTATATCTGTATATCTGTCTGTCTGTCTGTCTGTCTGCATGTATATCTGTCTGTCTGTCTGCATGTCTGTCCGTCTGCCTGTCTGTCTGTCTGTCTGTATGTGTGTCTGTCTGTCTGTGGTGGCGGCGGTGGTGGTGGTGTGCGGGGCGGGGTGAGATCCAGGTGAACAGGTGTACAACTGTGGAGTGAAACGGTGAGGAGCTACACCCAGAACAGACATGCAAGATTGTAGGTGGGCATCTGTATGTGGTGGTGGTGGTGGTGGTGGTATGGTGTGGGTGTTGGTGTCAGTGTTGGTGTTTGTGTCGGTGTTGGTAGTGGTGTTGGTGTTGGTGTCAGTGTCAGTGTTGGTGTCGGTGTTAGTATTGATGTTGGTGTCAGTGCTAGTATTTGTGTCAGTGTAGGTGATGGAGTCAGTGTTGGTATTGGTGTTGGTGTCAGTGTCAGTGTTGGTGTTGGTGTCAGTGTTAGTATTGATGTTGGTGTCAGTGCTAGTATTTGTGTCAGTGTAGGTGATGGAGTCAGTGTTGGTAGTGGTGTTGGTGTCAGTGTTAGTATTGATGTTGGTGTCAGTGCTAGTATTTGTGTCAGTGTGGTGATGGAGTCAGTGTTGGTATTGGTGTTGGTGTCAGTGTCAGTGTTGGTGTTGGTGTCAGTGTTAGTATTGATGTTGGTGTCAGTGCTAGTATTTGTGTCAGTGTAGGTGATGGAGTCAGTGTTGGTATTGGTGTTGGTGTCAGTGTCAGTGTTGGTGTTGGTGTCAGTGTTAGTATTGATGTTGGTGTCAGTGCTAGTATTTGTGTCAGTGTGGTGATGGAGTCAGTGTTGGTATTGGTGTTGGTGTCAGTGTCAGTGTTGGTGTTGGTGTCAGTGTTAGTATTGATGTTGGTGTCAGTGCTAGTATTTGTGTCAGTGTAGGTGATGGAGTCAGTGTTGGTATTGGTGTTGGTGTCAGTGTCAGTGTTGGTGTTGGTGTCAGTGTTAGTGTTGGTGATGGTGTCAGTGTTAGTATTGGTGTTGGTGCCAGTGCTAGTATTGGTGTCAGTGTAGGTGATGGAGTCAGTGTTGGTATTGGTGTTGGTGTTGGTGTCAGTGTTAGAATTGGTGTTGCTGTCAGTGTTAGTATTGGTGTTGGTGTCAGTGTTAGTATTAGTGTCAGTGTTGGTATTGGTGTTGGTGTCAGTGTCAGTGTTAGTATTGGTGTTGGTGTCAGTGTTGGTGTTAGTGTCAGTGTTAGTATTGGTGATGGTGTCAGTGCTAATACTAGTGTCAGTGTAGGTGATGGAGTCAGTGTTGGTATTGATGTTGGTGTCAGTGTCAGTGTTGGTGTCAGTGTTGGTGTTAGTGTCAGTGTTAGTATTGGTGTTGGTGTCAGTGCTAGTACTAGTGTCAGTGTAGGTGATGGAGTCAGTGTTGGTATTGGTGTTGGTGTCAGTTTCAGTGTTGGTGTTGGTGTCAGTGTTGGTGTTAGTGTCAGTCTTAGTGTTGGTGTTGGTGTCAGTGTAGGTGATGGAGTCAGTGTTGGTATTGGTGTTGGTGTCAGTGTCAGTGTTGGTGTTGGTGTCAGTGTTAGTATTGGTGTTAGTGTGGGTGATGGAGTCAGTGTTGGTGTTGGTGTTGGTATCAGTGTCGGTGTTGGTATTGGTGTCAGTCTTCGTGATGGTGTCAGTGTTGGTGTCAGTGTTGGTGTTGGTGACACCTCATACACAACATACCCACACCACACCACCACCAACACCACCTAAATATCCGCCTCACCGAACGCGACCAATTTTTGTTGGTGCCCACGCTGGGGATATGCCCCTGTTCAGGTCCGCTCCTTTTGGGCACAGCCCCCCCTCTGTGCAAAGCCCCCCCTCCTGCCACCTCAGCCACACCATACCCGCCCCACCCCACCACCCAAATATCCGCCTCACCATACACAACCAATATTAGTCGGCGCCCACGCTGGAGATATGACCCTACCCAGCTCAGCCCCCTCCGGGCTAAGCCCCCCCTCCGCAAGCATCCCGTCGCCTGTGCCTCGGCTTGAGGAGCCTACGAGAAGCTGCATGGCTGACATCAAATTCTGAACCGAAGTAGAGGAGAGACCTGCTGCTGTTGCTGCCTCACGTAGATACTGCTGCTGCTGTTGCTGCTCCATGTGCTGTTGCTGCTGCTGCTGTTGGTGCCGATCCAAATCTTGCTGCAGTTGCTGTTGCTGCTGCTGCTGATCAAAATTATGCTGCTGCTGCTGCTGCTGCTGTTGATGATGATCCAAATCTTGCTGTGGTTGCTGCTGCTGCTGCTCTTTATTCTGCTGCTGCTGCTGATGCAGCTGCTGCTGATGATGATGATGATCTAAATCTTGCTGCAGTAGCTGCTGCTCCTCCTGCTGATGATCTAAATGCTGCTGCTGCTGCTGCTGTTGCTGCTGCTGTCCCATATCTAGCTCCAGTAGTTGTTGCTGCTGCTCCTGCTGCTGCTGTTCTAAATGTTGCTGCTGCTGCTGGTGTTGATCTTGCTGCTGCTCCTGCTGCTCCAGCCCTTCCTGCTCTAACGCCTGCGGTTGCTCCTCCCTCATGCCGAGAGCTGCTGGCGTGAAGGCAGGAAGCACACTCTCAGTACGGTGTTGTATGTGCGAAGTACACGTCGCTGTCAGCTCATCAAGCATGGCAGCGGCCTTGGTGGCAATCGCAAAGGCGTGGACTGATCGGTCTTTGGCGGCCATTGCGTAGAGCTGGCTAAGCAGCTGGGTGTGGATGTGCACCTGGGTTGGGTGTGAGGGTGTGGGTGGGGGTTTGGGGTAAGGGTGGGGGGGTGAGTGGGTGTGGTGTGGTGGGGAAGGGGGGGGGGATGGATGTGTGCGTGAATGTGTGGGCGTGGACTGACCGGTCCTTGGCTGCCATTGCAAAGAGCTGGCTAAGCAGCTGAGTGTGGATGTGCATCTGGGTTGGGGTTTGGGTGTGAGGGTGTGGGTAAGGGTGAGTGGGTGGGTGGATGGGGGGGGGCATGGATGTGAGTGTGAATGTGTGGGTGAGGGTGGGGAATTGTCACAGGCAGCCATTGCGTAGAGCTGGCTAAGCAGCTGGGTGTGGATGTTCACCTGGGTTGTGATTTGGGTGTGAGGGTGAGAATGAGGATGAGGGTGTGGGTAAGGGTGGGTGGGTGGGTGGGTGGATGGGGGGGGGGGGGGGGGGGGGGGGGGCATGGATGTGAGTGTGAATGTGTGGGAGGGGGTGGGGAAATGACCTTGGCGGCTATGGCCTAGAGCTGGCTAGGCAGCTGGGTGTGGATGTGGACCTGGGTTGTGCTTTGGGTGTGTGGGTGAGGGTTGGTGGGTGTGGGTACGTGGGTGGGCGGGCGGGTTGGGTGGGGTGGGGGCATGGATGTGTGTGTGTGAATGTGTGGGTGTGGATGTGGAACTGTCATAGGCTATCATTACGTAGAGCTGGCTAAGCAGCTGGGTGTGGATGTGGACCTGGATTGTGGTGTTGGTGTGGGTGTGAGGGTGAGGGTGTGGGTGAGAGAGTGCCCTGGCCTCACGTCAAGCTTAGCTATATGGTATATTTCATATATCACATATCGTATCGCATGTTGCATATTTTACAAAGTATAAATCGGGCAGGAGGATGACAGGAGCCATAGAAAGTCCGGCACGGTCCATGTCAGGGTATCGGGAAGTTGTTTCTGTTAGGGGATCAAGTGATCTATCGATACCCCCGGGTCCAGTGCCATTATGAAGACTTCAGGGCAGGGTACCCTCCCCCCCCCACCCCTCCCGGCCCCATATGAACTTTTTCCTAACTTTTTTCTCGCTGCTCCATTTCGCCTCTGGATAAGTGCAACAACTTCGTCTCGGTGCAAGCGTGCTGATTCTATAGTTTTCAGACACCTGCTATGTAATTCAAGTTCGATCTCGAGTTCGAGTTTGAGTTCAAGTTCGAAACCTTGTTTCACCGGTGATCTCCTGCTTATCCTGGTTCGAGTTCGGCATGGATACATCCAATATAACTGCAGAGTGGAATGCGACCATTGAAGAAACTATACACGACGAAAGTCCGTCCAAGAGGCAGCATGTGGAGCATCTGCACCTGACTGATAGCCGCCTGGACGAGGACGACGACACAAGTCCCGTTTGTGCTCGGTCGGCAACAGGATTCGCAAGGCCGCAACAGTTCGAGCAGCACAAGAAGTTCTGCCAAGGTACTCAGGCGAAAATCCCTGCATGTCAGTGTGGGAAGGTCTGGACAGCTGCTGATGATGTTGAGAGGCACAGAGCATCTTGCTTTGTGTACAAAGCCCTTGAACCCCTTCCTGGTCAGCTGAAAATCAGCAAGTTCTTTGAAGTCAAACCAGCCCAGCCACAGCCACAGCTGCAGCCCCTTGATGGAGATGATGCAACTGCAAGTGCTGAGCCCCAAACACATCCCCTTGATGGAGATAATGCGACTGCAAGTGATGAGCCCCAGCCACAGCCCCTTGATGGAGATTGTAGGCTACAGGCAGCAGCTTCTAGGCAGCTCCCCTGGCTGGCAATTCAGCCCAAACTAAAGCGAGATAGCGCACCTTGAAGCTGACATAATGATGGTGGGCGCAGGTGGGCGTTACATTTCGACCTTCTGGTGGGCTTCGTGTAGCAAGCACATGCAGTTTTCATGCCAATACTGGGCAAGTCAGTTATAAAGGATATTGAAGGAAGGAAAGGAACTATAAGGAGGCTCCGGGAAGCTGAAATATTGAGATACCTAGGTTGCATATTGGATTAATTTGTAATCGTGTTCAGGCCGTGTTTAAACATTCCACTAACATTCTCAGGGTTTTAAAAATGCAGAGTACTATAGGAGATGATTTGCTAGGTTTCATCTAAAATGGCAGGGCCCCCCCCCCCCCCCCCCCCCTCCTTTTTGACTCGTCCAACTTTTTGGACGGGGTACCAGATATTTTCCGTTTGTCGTCCTCTCAAATTGAGTAGACGTCTGGTGTAATCATTGATAAGCTCCTGTCCCCACGTGAGCATATATTTGTTGCATATATTAAATAGTATCACTCGTGTACAATCCCCCGTCCCCACGTGACCATATATTTGTTGCATGTATTAAATAGTATAACTTGTGTACAATCCCCTGTCCCCACCTGAGCACAAATTTGTTGCATGTATTAAATAGTGCAACTTGTGTACAATATCCTGTCCCCACGTGAGCACATATGTGTTGCACATACTAAAAAGTATCACTCAGGTATAATCTTCCGTTCCCACCTGAGCATATATTAAATAGTGTAAATAACTCATAAGCTCCCGTCCCCACCTGAGCATATATTAAATAGTGTAAATAACTTTCAAGCTCCCGTCCCCACCTGAGCATATATTAAATAGTGTAAATAACTTTCAAGCTCCCGTCCCCACCTGAGCATATATTAAATAGTATAAATGATGTATAACCTCTCGTCCCCACCTGAGCATATATTTGTTGCAGGTGATGAGGTGTCACACAACCCGGTGTGGTGATGCCCCGCTCAACAGCAGCACCGAGTGCTGTTGCCTCACGCCGACCTTAGCTCTATGCCATGTTACATATACATACATCAGGTATCATATAGCATGTAGCATATTTTAGACGGTATAAATCATTTATAAGCTCCCGTCCCCACCTGAGCATATATTAAATAGTATATATCATTTATAAGCTCCCCTCCCCACCTGAGCATATATTTGTTGCAGGTGATGAGGTGTCACACAACCCGGTGCGGCGATGCCCCGCTCAACAGCAGCACCAAGTGCTGTGGCCTCACGCCGAGCTTTATCTATATGATATGTTTCATATCTCATATCTCGATATCGCATCTAGCATGTAGAATACCGCAATATATTTCATATCTCATATCTCGATATCGCATCTAGCATGTAGAATACCGCAATATATTTCATATCTCATATCTCGATATCGCATCTAGCATGTAGAATACCGCAATATGTTTCATATCTCATATCTCGATATCGCATCTAGCATGTAGAATACCGCAATATATTTCATATCTCATATCTCGATATCGCATCTAGCATGTAGAATAGATTACATATAATAAATCATGTATAAGGCCCCGTCCCCACCTGAGCATGTATTTGTTGCATACCTTAAATAGTATAACTCATGTATAAGCTATATATTAAATGGTACACATAGTATATATCATTTATAAGCTCCCCTCCCCACCTGAGCATATATTTGTTGCAGGTGATGAGGTGTCACACAACCCGGTGTAGAGATGCCCCGCTCAACAGCAGCACCCAGTGCCGTGGCCTCACGCCGAGCTTGACTGCGTGTCTGTCGAGTAAAGTCAGCCTTCTGCTTGCGGCTTGGCTTACTTCCCTCTGTAGCAGTGATTGAAGATTGGGTCAGGTTTTTGTGCATGGGGGGTGGGGGAGGGGTGGAGGGGATAAAGTTTGGGTGAAGGTCTGGTTTTGAGTTTGGGTTTGGGTTTGGGTTTGGGTTTAGTGTTGAGGTCAAGGAAGAGGTTGAGGATTGTGTTGAGGTTGGTGATATTGATGTGGCTGGTGTTGAGGTGAAGGTTGGGTTGGGTTTGAGGGTGGGTTTAAGGTTAAGGCCAAGTGGCGTGGCCTCACGCTGTACTTGACTGCGTGACTGTCGAATGAAGTTAGTCTTCTGCTTGCGGCTTGGCTTACTCCCCTCTGTAACAGTGATTGGAGATTGTGTGTGTGTGTGTGTGTGTGTTAGAGGGGGGGGGGGGAGGGATAAGGTGTGGCCTCACGTTGAGCTTGACTGCGTGTCTGTCGAATGAAGTTAGTCTTCTGCCTGCGGCTTGGCTTACTCCCCTCTGTAACAGTGATTGGAGATTGTGTGTGTGTGTGTGTGTGTGTGTGTGTGTGTGTGTGAGGGGTGGGGGGGGGGGGGGGGGGGAGGGATAAGGTGTGGCCTCACGTCGAGATTGACTGCGTGTCTGTTGAATGAAGTTAGTCTTCTGCTTGCGGCTTGGCTTACTCCCCTCTGTAACAGTGATTGGAGATTGTGTGAGGTTTGTTTGTGCGTGTGTGTGTGTGCGTGTGTGTTTGTTTGTTTGTGTGTGTTTGTGGGTGTGTGTTTGCATGTGTGTGGCCTCCCACCAAGCTTGACTGTGTGTCTGTCAAATGAAGTCAGCCTTCTGCTTGCGGCTTGGCTTATTCCCCTCTGTAACAGACATGGGAGATTGAGAGAGGTTTGTGTGAGTGTGTGCTTGTGTGTGTGTGTTTGTTGTGGAACTTGATGATCAATTGTGTATTGTACCCATTTGCAAACCATCGGAAGGTAAAAGCAACAAGTTCGATGCAGCGTCGCCCAAGCCAAGTTCAAATAATAGACTGAATAGCAGTCAAAGTCAGGTCCTCCTCCCTGTGCAAGTCTTTAAACTGTATAATCCGCTTAGTTGGCTCCCTGCTCTCCGTGGGTATCGCAAGGGGGGGACTTGGAATCAGAAGACGGTGAGTGGCCCAGAGTTGGCTGACAAGTTCTATGCAGCGTCGCCTGCGACGCTAGAAATAGGCGGAGAGTGATCGCGACGGAGCAACAGGTGGCAAGGGAAGCGAGTTAGTTACGAGACTGTTGGCTGACGTGTAGGGCTTCATCACGGTCAGACGGATGGATGGATGGATGGATGGTCGGTCGACCGGACAAATGGGTAACACTGGGGGCTCCACCAAAAATTCATAGTCGAGCTACGACAACGAGCTTTGATTCCCTTCGTCCCTTCCCTATTCCCCTCGCACCAGTAATGATCAGACCAGCATCAGAAGGTATGGCAACGTTTTCCACCGCCCTGTTTTGCAACGTGATGACAAATCGTGTTTCTTGCCAATTTGAAAATCTAGTTACGGTCAATAACAAAATGCATTGCCGCATCCTCTTCCATATGGCACCAGGCCTCATCTTCAAGTTGATTCAGCCACGACCCATCCTACCCCAGTCCCCCACCCCCACCTACCTCCAAGAACCTCTCATTCACCACCACATCCTTTTCTAAATGTTGCTCCAGCCATCGAGCTACGACAACGAGCTTTGATTCCCTTCTTCCCTTCCCTAGTCCCCTCTCACCAGCAATGATCAGACCAGCATCAGAAGGTTTGGCACCGTTTTCCCAGCACCCTGATTCCGCCCTGTTGTGGAACATCATGACGAGTCATGTATTGATCCGATTTACATATTGTGGTAAAGTAACATTACATTACATTACATTACATTACATTACATGTTAAAGTCTACTTGACACCGCGAGGGTGTATGAGACTCTGTGCTTTAAACAAAATGAAAAAGCACCCACAAAGCAAAAAACCCCATTACATCATTGTGGTCAAGTAACAGAACAAAAGCTTAGTCGAGCTACGCAGCTTTGATTTCCTTTGTCCCTTCCCTAGTCCCCTCTCACCAGCAATGGTCAGCCCAGCGTCAGAAGGTATGGCACCGTTCTCAAACACATGCTTGTTTCCCTTTTTCCCTTCCCTAGTCCCCTCTCACCAGCAATCACCAGCCCAGCGGCACAAGGGAGGGCACCGTTTTCCACTCATACTTGTTTCCTTTTTTCCCTTCCCTAGTCCCCTCTCACCAGCAATCACCAGCCCAGCGGCACAAGGGAGGGCACCGTTTTCCACTTATACTTGTTTCCTTTTTTCCCTTCCCTAGTCCCCTCTCACCAGCAATCACCAGCCCAGCGGCACAAGGGAGGGCACCGTTTTCCACTCATACTTGTTTCCTTTTTTCCCTTCCCTAGTCCCCTCTCACCAGCAATCACCAGCCCAGCGGCACAAGGGAGGGCACCGTTTTCCACTCATACTTGTTTCCTTTTTTCCCTTCCCTAGTCCCCTCTCACCAGCAATGATAAGGGCGGGGCACCGTTTTCCCAGAACCCTGATTCCGCCCTGTTGTGGAACTTCATGAAAAGTCATGTATTGATCCGATTTACATATTGTGGTAAAGTAACATTACGCAGCTTTGATTTCCTTTATCCCCTCCCTAGTCCCCTCTCACCAGCAATGATAAGACCAGCGTCAGAGGGCGGGGCACCGTTCTCCCACACATGCTTGTTTCCGAGGTTTGGGAAGTCAGAGTCAGCTAGCAGTCGGTTGAGCTCCACACAGAAGTCCTCGTCGTCCTCGTCATCGTCCCCATAACTGAATCCAGGACCAGTGAATCCAGGACCTCTGCCTTCCAGATCTTCGACAATTTGGAGGGACTGTGTGAGGTGGGGTGGGGTGGGGTGGGGTTGGATGGGTGTGGGTGGGGTGTGGGGAGGGCGGGATTATAGTGGGTGGGTGGGGGGAGGGAGGGAGGGAGCAGGGGGAAGGGGTGGGGTAGGGTGTGGGTGTGGATGGATGGGTGGGGGTAGGAGTTTGTGGGTGGGTGGGTGGGTGGGTGGGTGGATAAAAGTGGGTGCGTGTGGGTGTGCATGTAGGTTGGTGTGAAGGGGGAGTTGTTATTGTCACATAACTGCATCCAGGAACAGTGAATCCAGGACCCCTACCTTCCAGGTCTCCGACAATTTGAAGGGACAGTATGGGGTGGGGTGGGGGTGGGATGGGTGAGGGGTGGGGGGAGGGCAGTATAAGAGTGGATGGGTGGGGGGAGGGAGGGAGTGAGGGAGCAGGGGGAAGGGGTGGGTTAGGGTGTGGGTGTGGATGGATGGGTGGGGTAGGAGTTTGTGGGTGGGTGGGTGGGTGGGTGGATAAAAGTGGGTGCGTGTGGGTGTGCATGTAGGTTGGTGTGAAGGGGGAGTTGTTGTTGTCACACAACTGAATCCAGGACCAGTGAATCCAGGACCCCTGCCTTCCAGGTCTCCGACAATTTGAAGAGACAGTATGGGGTGGGGTGGGGGTGGGATGGGTTAGGGGTGGGGGGTGGGCGGTATAAGAGTGGGTGCCTGGGTGGGTGGCCAGACTGCACCAAACCAAGCCAAACAAAAAAAAATCGAAACCAAACAAAGTGCAAGCCAACCTACACAAAACAAAGCCATACCCAAGAAATCCAAAATGAACCAACGACAAAATAACACAAGTCAAACCACCAAAATAAAACGCTATTACCTCCAAGAGCCTCTCATATTCTGCCGCATCCTCTTCCAAATGGCACCACTCCCCATCTTAAAGTTGATTCAGCCACATCCCCATCCTACCCCACCTCGGAACGCTACCTCCACCCCACCTACCTTCAAGAACCTCTCATACTCTGCCGCATCCTCTTCCATATGGCACCAGGCCTCATCTTCAAGTTGATTCAGCCACGACCCATCCTACCCCAGTCCCCCACCCCCATCTACCTCCAAGAACCTCTCATTCACCACCACATCCTTTTCTAAATGTTGCTCCAGCCACATCCCCACCCTCACCCCACCTCGGGACCCCACCTCCACCCCACCAATCTCCAAGAACCTCTTATTCTCCGCCGCAACCTCTTCTAAATGTTGCTCCAGCCACATCCACCACCACCTAAACCCTAAACCCTGCCACATCACCACGTACCTCAAAGAACCTCTCATACTCCGCCGCATCCTCTCCCATATGACACCAGGCCCTATCTAAATTATACTCCAACCCTATCCCATCCCCACCCCACCATAACACTTAGCCTACAACAACAATATGAATCCACCCCACAACCAGCAACAACCTCTGGGAACCTCTCACATTCCGCTGCAACCTCTTCTAAATTGCACCACTCCTCACCAGATTTTGCTTCAACCCTCCCACCCAACCCAACCCAGCCCACCCCAACCAACCCCACCCAGCTCACCCCACCTACCTCTAGGAATCTTTCATGCTCGGCCGCGACATCTTCCAAATGGCACCAGACCCCATCTAAATTATACCCCATCCCATCCCAACCCCACCCTAACACAAACACTACAACAACAATATTAATCCCCCCCCACCACCACCACCATTACCACCCAACCCTACCTACCTTCAAGAACCTCTCATACTCCGCCGCATCCTCTTCCAAACGGTACCACTCCTCATATAAATCCTGCTTCAACCCAACCAACCCAACCCAACCCCTAAAAGGACAGCAATAATCCCACCACACCATCTCACCCCAACTCCGCCACCTACCTCTAGGAACCTCTCATACTCGGCAGCATCCTCTATCAAATGGCACCAGGCCTCATCCAAATTCTGCTTCAACCCAACCCAACCTAACTCAACCCACCCAACTCCAACCCAACCCCTATAATGCCAGCAGTAATCCCACCACCCAATCCCATCCCAACCCATGCCACACAACTCACCCCACCTACCTCTAGAAACGTCTCA
Organism: Chlamydomonas sp. ICE-L; assembly: GCA_013435795.1. Taxonomy (NCBI): domain Eukaryota; kingdom Viridiplantae; phylum Chlorophyta; class Chlorophyceae; order Chlamydomonadales; family Chlamydomonadaceae; genus Chlamydomonas; species Chlamydomonas sp. ICE-L. The sequence goes on from JACBWV010000765.1 coordinate 1,321,156, forward strand.
TACTCAGCCACATCTTCTTCCAAATGGCACCACTCCTCATATAAATTCTGCTCCAACCCACCCAACCCAACAAAACTCCAAAAACGACAGCAATAATCCCACCACCCCATCCCACCACCCCAGCCCATCCCAACCCACGCCACCCAGCCAAACCCACCTACCTCTATGAACCTCTCATACTCGGCCGGATCTTCTTCCAAATGGAACCAGGCCTCATCTTAATTATCCTGCAACCCCATCCCATCTCCACCCCACACTAACACAAACCCCACAACAACAATATTAATCCACCCCATCCCACCTACCTACTGGAACCTCTCATGCTCCGCAGCATCCTCTTCTAAATGGCATCAGGTCTCACCTAAATTCTGCTCCAACCCAACCCAACCCAACCCAAACCAAACCAACCCAAACCAAACCCTAAAATGACAGCAGATATCCCACCACCCCATCCCACCCCACCTACCTCCAAGAACCTCTCATACTCCGCCGCATCCTCTTCCATATTGCACCAGGCCTCATCTAAATTATGCTTCAACCCAACCCAAACAACCAAACCAAACAACCCAACCCAACCCATCCAAAACCCTGAAATGGCAACAGTAATCCCACCACTCCATACCACCCCAACCCACGCCACGTACCTCCAAGAACCTCTCATACTCGGCCGCATCCTCTTCCATGTGGCACCAGGCCTCATCTAAATTCTGTTCCAAGTGTTCTATGGGGACGTCAATGAGAGACATGCGTGCACGGGTGCGCACACTGATGGGGGCAGGCCCCCCCAGCATGTCTGCAGCCCCCCCCTCACCCAGAAGCCCAGGGGAGCGGTGAGAGGGAAGAAGGGGCAGGGGGGGCAAGCCCAAGGGTTGGTGGCCTGGCTCGCCAGGCTGGAAGGGGGGAGGGCCTGTTATGGTGGTGGTGGTGGTGGTGGGGGGGGGGGGGGGCATGATAGTGGTTGTGGTTGTGGTTGCAGTTGTAGTTGTAGTTGTGGTTTTTGTTTTAGTTTTTGTTTTGCTTGTGCACCACCACAACAAAACACACAACACGACACAACACCAAATATACAACAAACCACCAAATATAACCACATACGTGGCATGGCTGGTTCAGAGGGGGGGGTAAGGTGCCAGGTCTATGAAGGGGGGTAAGGCGATTTGTTTGTGCGGGAAGGAGTGGGGGTTGGAATGGGAGTCAATAAAGCATACCACACCACACAGCCACATACGAGGCGTGGCTAGTCCAAAAAGGGGGCGGAAGGCGAGGGTAAGGTGGCAGGCTCATGAAGGAGGGGTAAAGCGATTTTGTTTGTGCGGGAAGGAGTGGGAGTTGGAGTGGGAGTCGACAAAGCATACCACATCACACAGCCACAGACGAGGCGTGGCTAGTCCAAACAGGGGGCGGAAGGCGAGGGTAAGGTGCCAGGCTCATGAAGGAGGGGTAAAGCGATTTTGTGTGTGCGGGAAGGAGTGGGAGTTGGAGTGGGAGTCGACAAAGCATACCACACCACACGACACAGCCACGTACTTGGCGTGGCTAGTTCAAAAAGGGGGGGTAAGGCGAGGGTAAGGTGCCAGGTTCATTAACGGGGGGTAAAGCGATTTTGTTTGTGCGGGAAGGAGAGTGAGTTGGAGTGGGAATCAACACAGCACACCACACCTCACCACACTGCCATTTACTAGGCATGGCTGGTTCCAAAAGGTGCCAGGTTCATGAGAAGGGGGGGTAGGGCACTTATGTCTATGCGGGGTAGGGCGGGAGGGGGAGAGGAGAGTGGGAGTGGAGTGGAGTGGGAGGGAGTGGGTGGGAGTGGGAGTGGCGTGGGAGTGGGAGTGGGAGTGGAGAGGGGGGGAAGAGGGTGGCAGTGGAGTGGGGAGTGGGAGAGGGAGTGGGAGTGGGAGAGGGAGTGGGAGTGGGAGTTAGGAGTGGGAGAGGGAGTGGGAGTGGGAGAGGGAGTGGGAGAGGGAGAGGGAGTGGAAGTGGGAGTGGGAGTGGGAGTGGGAGTGGGAGAGGGAGTGGGAGAGGGAGAGCGAGTGGGAGTGGGAGTGGGAGAGGGAGTGGGAGTGGGGATGGGGAGTGGGGAGTGGGAGAGGGAGTGGAAGTGGAAGTGGGAGTGGGAGTGGGAGTGGAAGTCAACACAGCACAGCGGGGCACAGCACAGCACAGCACAGCACAGAAAGGGGGTAAGGCGCCTTCATGTGAGTGGCTTGGCGACATCAACCTTTATCCCTACCAAACCAACCCACCCATGTCAAACCAAAACAAACCAGAACAAACCAGTCCAAACCAGTATAAACCAGCCACAAAACATAACACCGCATCGTACTTGGTATGGCTGGTTCAAAGGTACTATGCTCAGGAAGGGGGGGTAAGGCGCCCTCAAGCGTTTGGCTTGGCAACATCACCCCCGACCCCTACCAAACCAACCCACCCATGTCTAACCAAACAAACCATACCGGTCCAAACCAGTCCAAACCAGTATAAACCAGCCACGAAACATCACACCACCACGTACTTGGCATGGCTGGTTCAAAGGTGACAGTTTCAGGAAGGGGGGGTAAGGGGCCTTCAAGCGTTTGGCTTGGCGACACCAACCCCAACACCTACCAAACCAACCCACCCATGCCAAACCAAACCAAAACATACCAAACCAAAACCAGTCCAAACCAGTTCAAACCAGTCCAAACCAGTATACACCAGCCACAAAACATCACACCACGTATTTGGAACGGCTGGTTCAAAGGTGACAGTTTCAGGGAGGGGGGGTAAGGCCACTTCAAGCCGTTGGCTTGGTTCCAAATAGGTAGGGGCACTAAAGAGGGCCTGGCCCATCGCAACCCAACCCAACCCAACGCATCCTGCCCAAACACAACACATCCCCAACACAAGACAAAACTACGCACCACATCACACCACAAATCACACTGCAACGTACTAGGCATGGCTGGTTCAAAGGTACTAGGTTCCGGAAGGGGGGGTAAGGCCACTTCAATTGTTTGGCTTGGCTCCAAGAAGGTAGGCGCTATAAGGGGGGCCTGGCCTGCTGCTTCCTGGGTGTGTACTTCCCTTCCTGGCGGTTGCACTTCACCCTCTGCCCCCTCGTCCTCGCTCGAGTCTAGGTATTCCTCTTCGAAGACTGCATCGTCGTTGGCTAGGTAGTTGGGGTGGAGGGGTCCTAGGCCTTCTGCTCGGGGGGTGGGTTGTAAGGGGGTAAGGGGAGGGAGTAGAGGGGGTGGGGAGGGAAGGTAACTAGGGTGGGGAGTGGGGAAGGGGAAGTGGAATGGTGGGAGAGGGGAGGGAGGTTGAGGGGAAAGGAGAGGTACGCCTCTTCGAAGACTGCCTCGTCGTCGGCTAAGTACTTGGGGTGCAGGCCTTCTGCTCAAGGGGGTGGGAGGGGAGGTTGAGGGGGAGGATGGGGGTGGGGGTGGGGGGGGGAGGGGAATTGGCGGGGTGGGAGAGGGGGGGAAGGGAGGGGGGGGGGGGGGGGGGGGGGGGGAGGGGGGGGAGGGGGGGGGGGGGAGGTACTCTTCCTTGAAGACTGCCTCGTGGGCAGCTAGGTAGTTTTGGTGGAGGGGTTCAAGGCCTTCTGCTCGGGGGTTGGCGGTGTAAGAGGGTAACAAGGTAGGGTGGGGGGTAGGGGTTAAGAGAAGTGAGATGGTGTGTTGAAGGTGGTGGTGGGGGTGGTGTGGGGGGGTATATCATGGTTATTATTGTCATCATCATCACCATCATCATCATCGTCACCATCACCATCACCATCACCAACACCAACATCAACACCAACACCAACACCAACACCATCATCAACATCATTATCATCATCATCATCATCATCATCATCATCATCATCATCATCGAAGTTAAGGTCAACCTCTTCATCTACACTATTACCTCACTTCCCCTCACACCATCATCCACCCCCCCCCCCCCACACACACACACACATACATACACATCCCCCCCCCCCACACACACACATACACAGCCACCACCCACCACTACCCACACCCACACCTGACATCCCCTCCTTATCACCACCATCATCTTCATCCTCATCACTATCAGAAGAAGGGAGGCTCTCCTCTTTAGCTTCATCCAAACCCACACTTCCAGGCCCACCAACACCCAACTACACACACCCACACGCACACACACATACATCGCCCCCCCCCCAAACCCACACACAACCACCACCATCACGCACACCCTCACTTGACATCCCCTCCTTATCATCACCATCATCTTCATCCTCATCACCATCACTGTCAGAAGAAGAGAGGCTGTCCTCTTTAGCTTCATCCACACCCACACACCTAGGCCCACCACCACCACCCCACCCACACACCCACACACAACCACCACCACCACACACACCCTCACCTGACATCCCCTCCTTATCATCACCATCATCCTCATCCTCATCACCATCACTGTCGGAAGAAGGGAGGCTGTCCTCTTTAGCTTCATCCACATTGAACTCATCATCATCATCAAAGTCAAAGTCATCCTCATCATCAACCCCAGCATCGTAAGGAGGAGTCATTATGCTCCGGCTAGCTGGACTTCAGTCTGTGGGGGTTCAGGGTCCAGGGTGTTGGGAGCACCCGCTAGCTGGACTTCAGTCCGTGGGTTCCAGGGTCCAGGGTGTTGGGAGCACCCGCTAGCTGGACTTCAGTCCGTGGTTCCAGGGTTCAGGGTGTTGGCTGCGCCCGCTAGCTGGATTCTACCCTCTGGATTCCAGGGTTTAGGGTGTTCACTGCACCCCCTAGTTGGACATCAGCCCGTGGGTTCCAGGGTCCAGGGTTTGACTTCACCCCCTAGCTGGACTTCAGCCCAACATGGATATGCTAGCTTCCCAGCCCAGTCTGTAGGGAGAGTGGGAGGTCAGGGAGAGGGTAGGGGAGTAAGTATTATTACAATCGAGCTTAGCCATCACTATCGTGAACAAGTCTGAGACACACATATAAACAAACACGCACATGTACACACACATACACGTGTACATGCACACATATATATACAAGCACCCATATGTGCACACTTACACACACATATACATGTGCACACATATGTACGCAAATATGCATGTACACACATACGTACACATACACATGTACACACACATAAACGAACAGGCAGATGTGCACACACATACGCACATGCACATGTGCATACATATACACAAAAATATACATGTACACACATATATTCACACATATACATGTATATATATAAAACACATGATGCACACACATCCTTTACACATAAAGAAACAAGCATACTCCACTCACACACACACATAATCCATACACACACTCACAAACGCATGCTCCATGCAAACACTCGCACACACACATACAGACAAAGGCAATTGCATATTGTACACACACATGCTCCACGCAGACAAAAGAAAATGTGTATTGTACACACACACATGCAAAGGCACACTCCACACGCAGTCCCATCCACAATCATAGCCCTACATTTACCACCACAAACAGCGCAACACACACCACAAATTTAGGGGGTCTTCTGCACCCATTTTGCACCCCTCTCACCCATCATACACCCTTCCGAGCCAAATAAAAGGGTGCCGAAGACCCTCCAAATTAGCAGTGTAAACACCCCTACGCAAACCACCCACACGCACCACTATACACCACCCCTTCACACCCATACACATCACACAGACCACTACAAACACCATCCACACACACCACTACATACCACCCCTACACACCACTACACACCCCCCATACACACCCATACACATCACACACACCACTACAAAAACCACACACACACCACTACACACCACTATGCAGCACCCATACACATCACACACACCACTTCAAACACTACATGCACACATAAACCACTACAAACACCCACACACACCACTATACACCACCCATACACACTACAATACACCAACCCTACTCACTCATACACATCACACACACCACTAAAAACACCACCCCTAGTACCAACTCTCTCACCCTACTTGGGACGGCCCCCCTCACCTCAGTCACCCGCGAGTTGCCTCGAGCTGGCTGAATTGTATCTGTTATCGAGCATTGAGCAGACAGAATATCTTTGGCAAGGCCAGAGCGCAAGACTAGGATGGAAGGTTCTGGATTGAATGCGAGTTTGGTATCAGGGGGCGTTAGCGACAGATGCGATAAATTCGCGAGCACCACACGAATATGGCGCGCGCAGCAACGAATTCGATGGGTGCGCAGCTTGCGTAATTCCAGATAAATAGTGAGCGCGAAACTGTCAGGAAGGGACAGAGAGCATTGGGAGTATTGTCGTGGCCCCCCTGAAATTTGAAAAACGATCTCCTGACACATGAACGAAGTTGGGCGGGGCGGGGGGTACGGAAGTACAGGTCACGAGCGGAGGCAAAGCCGGCCTTGGGCACCAGGGGCATGTGCAACCAAGTTCAAGTTACAAGGCATATTACAAGGCATAACATAAGTGACAAGTTCTATGCAGCGTCGCAAGCGACGCTAAAAATTGGCGGAGATTGTCGCAACGGAGCGACAGGTGGCAGCGGAAGCCAGTTAGTTATGAGCAGAGATGGCTCTGGTTATGAGACCGTTGGCTGACGTGTCAGGCTTTGTCTCAGTCAGACAGTCAGACGATCACACAGACGGACAAATGGGTCACCCTCACCTGGAGGTTCCCGCTTTCTTGAAGAGGGGGCTCTGCCCAAAACATAAGTGTTTGCAAAGGCACTATGTGTCTACCGGAATGTTTTATTGTTGGAAACGATTTTACCACATCAACAACATTAACATTCGTCAGAATTTGCATGTCATACACTTGGTAATATATTGCTGCTGCTGCTACTACGGTACTGATTATATTTGGGGCAGTCCTCCACCCCTTCTGGCAGGCGGGAGCCCCCAGGGTTACCCATTTGTTTGTTTGACCGACCGAAAAATTGAAGCCTGACACGTCAGCCAACTGTCTCATAACTAGCTGGCTTCGGTCACCTCACCCACCTGCCATTCCATTGCCAACACACTCCGCCAATTTTCCGCGCATAGGACTTGCTCCTGGTGCTCTACTGGGCTAAAATGTTCCCTCGGTTTAACGGAGTCAAGTGGGGACTTCAGGACATCATGCACAAAGAAGGAAAGAAAAATACAAATAAATGTAAAATTATCTACCGTAATGAGTCGCATTAAAAATTCAGACCTAAGGATAGGTTTGCAGGATTCCCCCCAAAAGGCCTAAAAGTATAACCATTATTTTTAACTCGCTAATGCACTGAGTGCATGATGTAATATTGTTGGAAACGATTTAACCACATTATCAACATTAAGATCAAGCAAGGCAATCATCTGGCGATCTGCCTGGGACGGTGTGAGGATAAAGCAAGGCAATAATCAATATCTGTTTGGGACGGTGGGAAGATCACGCAAGGCTATCATCTAGCGATCTGGCTGGGTCAGCTTCCCCTCAGCCCCTCACGCCTGTGCCCTATGCCCGCCTGTGCCCGATGCCCGCCTGTGCCCGCAGATCTGGTTGTACATTCACGATTGTTCTGCGGTCGGTTCTGCGACTACAACTCATCGTTCGGATTCGTAGGTTCCAGCGGGTTCCAGTTCAGCTAAATCGACAATTAACACTCGCGTAAATATGACACCACCTCGGGCTCGTCAGATATGCTTACCCTCCGATCGGCAAAAGTTGACCAGATAGAGCGTGTGACAGGTCGTGACAGGTTGGAGTTCGTTGGGGCGGTTGGGACCTGTCCTGATCCTTCATTGAAGAAACAGATTTAGGCCGAGGAAGCTCCTTGCGTCAAGCTTCTTCATCACTTTATCCACCCAGTTATTATCATAGATCCCAAACAAGCTTTCAGCGTCCCAGTTATCGCCTCGGAGTCCTGCGCCTGCTCAAGTAGCTGACTCGTCATCCTTGCGTTGAACGCGCACGGAAGCATCGGGGAGCTCTTGTCGAGGTGATTCGACTCTTTGAAGGAAATAATTAGCTCAGATGTGCTATTTTTCAGACGCCACCAGTGATTTAGATTCCGCCTGGACTGACCCGGGGGTTCATGCGATTTTGTAATCCAAATACAGCGGAAGGCAGCTTGGGCACTATTGTAGCGTCTCCCATGCACGCGAAATGCACGAACTTATAGCCTGATGGTCTCAATCTCACAAGTTTTCCCCTTCCCAAGACATGTTACCTCTGGGTTTGATATCATAACGGAAGGACCAGATTCCAGGTCAAATAAGACCATGCACTGGAGCAACCCCACTCGCTCCGGCCACAGCTATGTCTTACACAAAGCCACAAAGCGATCTCCCACCCAGACTTGCCTGCGGAGCTGACCCACACCCACCCAAACCCACACCAGTTGCTGAAGTCCCACCAGACGTTCCTGCTGAGCAAACCCACACCTACACCCGCCCACACCTACACACCCACATACACATCCACATCGGCACTCACCCACGCACCCACTCTATGGCTAGTCCACCTAACAGGGTCCAGCCACTAACTCAGCAAGCAAGGTCTTCATAATTAGAAGATTGAGGGAGATGTCTTGGATGCTTTGATTAGTCGCCTACTACAGTTGCCCAATATGGATGGGACGACTTCTTACATGGTCGGGAGGGTTTACAATTGTTGAGGGAGTCAGGGTTGTACCTATTGTTCTGGGCTAAAAATATAAAGACTGGCAAATATCTATTTGTGACCATCGTGCGTTAGTCTGGGTCTGTCACTTCCTTTCACGTATCATGAAACGAACTGAGGTCTTTTCCACTAGCTCCATGGAGCCCCATGACACCATGACCAAGGTATTTTTTTGGGGGGGGGGGGGGGGGGGGTCTTGAGCCTTCAAATGGTGCAAGGGGGATAGGGCGCCCAAGGTACAATATAGTCTATGTGGGCGTGCTTGCCTTTGGTCCCCCCCCCTCCCAACATCTCCAGAATATGCATCCAAGTTTTCTAACGGCTCTATGAAGCTATAAGAGTATGTGGCCAAAGTCCTTGGGGATACCTGCATCTGCATATCCAACCTAGACCTGGAGGCCATTACATGCTAAACATTAGTTTTTATGTGAATCTTTTTGAGCCATTCCCTTCGAATATCATCACTCAGAAACTATAATATGCAGTCGTGAGAGGCAGCCACAAATTGTAAAGTCTTTATGGAAAGAAATTCCAAAACACAAATAAACTTGGGTCCAAATTGCAAACTTCAATTCCAGAAAAATGCGCAAAAATTGTATTTTTTCGAACCTTTAAATAATCTGGGTCCAATTTGACATGGTCAATTTTGGTTCACAAAACACACTACAGTGGTTTACAGAGCTGCCTAGAAGATGACAAGAAAAATCTTGAAACGCTGAAAACTTTCTTCTTGTACTAATCAAATACTCTGCTACTCCTATGATCTTCTTTTTATTGAATTTGAATTTAAATGTGTTCATGGTTCTTCAGCAAACTCTTCCTATCTTCTTTTCATTGAATTTGAATTGTTAAATGGTTCTCCAGCCAACACCTCCTATCTTCTTTTCATTGAGAAAGCCCTTCGTCCAAATGTCCAACTGTACATCTTGACTGTCGCAGTTGACTTCATCTGATCTGCACCATGACAGCTTTTTCAGATCTTCCGTCAGATCTCGTGAAGGACATCGTTCTGCGCATCCTTACAAAGGGGCGACAATCCTCAATCAGCGATATCGCTCTCGTTTGTCACTCCTGGCATTCCATTGTCTCGCAGAACCTCGCCCAGATCTTGATCCACAAGTGCAATGGCGATCTGCCCGGGGCCCTGTCTCTTGCCCTTCAGCACAATCGAGTTAGGGCATTCGACGTGGCCATTGAGCTAGTGTCGAGAATCACGTCATTGGATGACTCTAACCGAGCCCTGTTGCTTGTGTCTGAACACGGGTGGCCAGACCTGGGTATGCTTCTGCTCACTGCCATGCACCATACTGCACACGCAGACTGTGAAAATGGGCTGGCGCTAGTCAATGCAGCATGGTGTGGCCACAGTGAGGTAGTTCAGATGCTGCTGAATGCACCACAGAATGCTGCATACGCAGACTGTCAAGGTGGACAGGCCCTAGTGATGGCAGCATTACGTGGTCACTGTGAGGTAGTCCGCAGGTTGCTGGATGCACCACAGCATGCTGCACACGCAGACAGTCAAAATGGGAAGGCGCTAGTGCGAGCAGCATCACATGGCCACCGTGAGGTAGTTCAGATGCTGCTGGATGCACCAATGCATGCCGCACACGCAGACAGTCAAGATGGAGAGGCACTAGTGGAGGCAGCATCAAATGGCCACCTGGAGGTAGTTCAGATGCTGCTGGATGCACCACTGCATGCTGCACTCGCAGACTGCCCAGAAATGATGGCATTCGTGATGGCAGCACATGGTGGTCACTGTGCAGTAGTCCGCACGTTGCTTAATGCACCACAGCATGCTGCACACGCGGACTGTCTGGATGGGCGGGCACTAGTGCATGCAGCACAGGCTGGCCACAGTGAGGTAGTTCAGATGCTGCTGGATGCACCACAGCATGCTGCTCACGCAGACCATCATGATGAGCAGGCACTAGTGTTTGCAGCAGAGGGTGGCCACAGTGAGGTAGTTCAGATGCTGCTGGATGCACGACAGCATGCTGCACACGCAGACTGTCGAGATGGACTTGCACTAGTGGATGCAGCAGAGGGTGGCCACAGAGAAGTAGTTCAGATGCTGCTACATGCCCCACAGCATGTCGTACACGCAGACTGCAAAGATGGACTGGCACTATTGAGAGCAGCAGAGGGTGGCCACAGTGAGGTAGTTCAGATGCTGCTAGATGCCCCTCAGCATGCCGTACAAGCAGACTGCGAAGATGGGCAGGCACTAATCCTTGCAGCAGAGGGTGGCCACAGTGATTAGTTCAGATGCTGCTAGATGCCCCTCAGCATGCCGTACAAGCAGACTGCCAAGATGGGCAGGCACTAATCCTTGCAGCAGAGGGTGGCCACATTGAGGTAGTTCGCATGTTGCTGGTTGCACCACAGTCTGCTGCACACGCAGACTGCCAAGATGGACAGGCACTTATGAGGGCAGCATATCATGGCCACCATGAGGTAGTTCATATGCTACTGGTTGCACCAGAACATGCTGCACACGCAAACTGCCAAAATGGATGGGTACTGGTGCATGCAGCAATTAGCGGATACCATGAGGTAGTTCAGGTGCTGCTGGATGCACCACAGCATGCTGCACACGCAGACTGCCAAGATGGACTGGCACTTGTGCTAGCAGCAAGGGGCGGCCACAGTGAGGTAGTTCAGATGCTGCTGGATGCACCACAGCATGATGCACACGCAGACTGCCAAGATGGGCAGGCACTAGTGGAGGCAGCATCAAATGGCCACAGTGCGGTAGTTCAGATGCTGCTGGATGCACGGAAGCATGCTGCACACGCAGACTGCCAAGATAAGCTGGCAATAAAGAGGGCACGTGACCGTGGCCACAGTGAGGTCGTTCGCATGTTGATGGGTGCCCATGATTGACTAAGGTGACTTTCTGTATGAGTACGTACAGAAGCTCCTAGATGTTTGGTCTTATCGGTTGCTTGCTTTTACTGGTGGAGACACCATTCCACCATCCACCACATTTGCAGTCTGTACTTGATAGTCAAAGAGCGGGTCCCTAATTCCGTGTGTAGAGCTTAATTCGTGTCTTTTTAGATTAGCATTAGCTAGTTTATACGCTTTGGGTTCCTCGTCTTTCTTTTCTTTTTTTTACTTTACTCTTTGTTACTTTTGTTTTTTCCTTTTCCTTCTCGAATCTAGGGTATAGCATCTCCCTGTCAAGAAACTGCCACGTGTTTAAATGGCCACGAGTTCACAACCAGGTGTTACTAGATGACGCTGGCATCGTCCGAAACCATTGGACCGGCAGGAAGGAATGGCGCATGGGTAGATGTAGGCGCAGGCGCAAACGCAGGAAGTGATTAGCGAGGTCGGAGACCAATCTAAACGAGGCTGATAACGAAGCCTATCCATATTTGACACAGTCGTTACAGTAGGATAACACACAACCAACACGAGACTGGACGCATTAGTTTCCAGAGAAGATGAAGTCTGGATATTTTGTTGCGAATAATTTTGCTCGCTCCGTACTTTTCTAGTGTCTGCGCCTGCAATTCGCATGCGCTATGCAGTACCTACGAATTGATCGGTAAAAGAAGATCTGAAGGAGCAGGACCTGGCGCATGGTGAAATGATGAGCGAGGAGAGAGATAGGCGCAACCTCTCAGCCTCGAGACGTCCCACGACAACCTGCATGCTCCATGAAAACACTGGACGAGGCTGTATAGATTGCCTCGCCATTGATGAAAGAGACGTAACTGCAGGGTTTCACTCGGGAACAAACGAGACTGAGTACGCATGATGTTTCAGAAATAATGAAGTTGTGAGATTTTGTTGCGAGTATCTCTTCACTCGTTTCCTACTTCTGTAGCGCCTGCGCCTGCAGCTCGCATGGATAGAAGAAGGCCAAGACCGCACCAGCACCAGCTCATGGGATCGAGGTGGGTAACAGGCTCCATCAACTCCGCCATTGAAGAAGGGTTAAGCACCAGAATTTTGCTAGGCACGAAGCAAGGTGTTCGCATGATTGGAATAATTGTCGAATTACTAGGTGTTGCGATTATCTCCCCAAGCACCTGCGCCTGCTGCTACGATGCGCCATGCGGCAGCTGAAATTTCGATGAAAGACCGAGGCTGGAAATGAGGCTCCAGCACCTCCACCATTATACGAGGCTAGAGCAACTCAGACAGTAATCATTCTGCCCGAATGATTGTGCAAGTTCATAGGTTGTTGCTACTATTTCCCCCTCGCTCCCCCACTTATCAAGCGCCTGCGCCTCCAGTAGCATGCGCCATTCGGCACGTTGAAGTTCATAAATTCGCTCGTGCCCAGGTCTTGCCGGTCAACTGGTTTCGGACATTGCCAGCGTTATCTCCTAAACCCCACTCAACACGTGGCACTTGCACCGTTGGCAGACAGTTGGCTTGTGGCATATCTCCTGTTTCCTGCTTTTCATTAACGGCGAAGCCCCCTCGCGCCCCCCCCCCCCCCCCCCCCCCCCCCCCCCCCCCCTCCCTGGAAGCTAATCTTCCTCGGCCACTACGTGCCGGCTGTCTTTTTTTTAGTTGAATTTTGTCTAGCTGACCATTTGTTACTGCTGAATCAAGGTGTTTGCTTGTTCAGAGCACTGCAGTTGTTTTGTAGCACTGTTCACCAAAGAGAGAGGACGATGGTTAAGTGGTGCAGTGCACGTGTTGTTTGATTCCCCACCGCATGCTACACGTGCAGATTCTGAAGATGGACAGGCACTAGTGTATGCAGCAGTCTGGGGCCACAGTGATGTAGTGCTCATGTTGTTGGATGCCCCACAGCATGCCACACGTGCAGCTTCTCAAGATGGAGAAGCACGAGTGAATGCAGCACAACAAGATCACTGTGAAGTAATGATAATGTTGCCCCATGCCCCACCAGGTGATGGTCTTGGTGATGGAGCTGTTGCTGGTTATGGTCTTAGTGGTGATGGTGATGGTCCTGGTGATGGTGGTGTTGACAGTGTTGTTTATAGTGGCATTGGCTGTAGGGGGGGCAGATGCAACCCAGGAGATGTTAGCTTCTTGCGTGAGGAGTTAAGTTAACAGAAAGTGACAGTGATGATGAGGACAAATGACGGAGAGGGGCAGGGGCATGGAGGAGGCTGCAAAAAACGGCACCCCACCTGTATTGCCACAACCTACAACCTTTCTCCCAGGCCTGCCAAGCAACCATCCCTTGGGATGTCGTCAGCTCCCCCTCATCGGGGGGCAGGGGCAGGGGGGGCGCAGCCCCCCAACAGCAGTCTACTGTTGGCCCTGCTCAGTTGGGCACTTGCAGCCAGCCTGGGGATGAGGAAAACGGTGCCCCCCATCTCACAGCCCCACCGTTCCATGCTGCATCCATCACTACCGAGGTCTCCTTCAATTCGCTTGCCTTCAATCCTAGGTGCGTTCTAACTGTCTGTTTGTTTCCTTAACAATCTACTCCCATCACCACCACCACCACCAGCAACAGCACAAGGGCCAGCACCAGGACCAAGGGTGTTCTACCTGTCTGTTTGTTTCCCTATCAATCTACTCTCATCACCACTAACATAACGGCACCAGCACCAAGGACATTCTATATGTTTTCCTAACTAGCAAGTACCAGGCTTCCTTCCCTCCTTAACAGGCTCCCCTGCCAAATGGCGCCCGGCAATAAAGCAAACAACAGCACTCCCTCCCCCCCCCCCCCCCCCCCCCCCCCCCCCCCCCCCACACACACACACACACTCATCCACTCACTTAGATGAAACGGTTTTCACTGTTTACCAGGGTACCTGCCTCAATACTAAGGCATAGGCGATAGAAAACATTCAATGCAGTTCAAATATCAGTCAAAATGTAATATCAGTAAATAAGGCGCAAAACGGGTGTCTGGTCATAGGGCATCATGACGCTTTGACCTCACTCACTCCCTCGCTCACTCAGTTAGGGACCATTGGCCTAAGGGCAAGGGTGTCTAGTGGGCGCTTCAAAATCTAACTAAATGCTATGCATAGGCCTTCATGCTCCTGCTGCTAAGTTCTTCTAGATTTCACAACGACCAGCACGGGGTCTGAGTCGCTCCAGCTCCACCTCTGTCCCGCTTACTTGGCTGCCTTCAGGGGCCATTGGGCAGAGCTTTGCTGCAGCTGCTCTGATGTGAGAGCATGGCCAATGCTGATGTTGCTGGCTGCAAGCTTCCAGCTCGCTCACTCACTCGCTCACCCACCCACTCACTGACCCACTCACCCACACCCTGATTGACCACTCACTCACTCACTCACTAACCCACTCACTCACTCACACCCTGATTGACATCTCAATGACTGACTGCCTCCTTTATTAACCACACAGGCTCCTCTGCCACATGGCGCTCGGCCTCACAGCAAGCAGCCACAACACTCACCCACTCACTCACTCACTCACTCACTCACTCACTCACTCACTCACTCACTCACTCACTCACTCACATATGAAACAGGTTACACTTTTTAACAGGGGTCCTGCTGCGATACGTAGGCTTAGGCAATGTAAAACATCAAATGTAACTCTAATATCAGTCAAAGTGTTTGCTATAAATAAGGTGCATAACTATGTCCGGGTTTCTGGTCAGGAAGTAGAACAAGCTAGACAAGGCATGAGAGAATAAACATGAACAAGTCCTATGCAGCGGTACAAGCAGCATGGGAAATTGGCGTGTGTTTTGGCTACGGAACAATGGAGCTGACCGAAGCCAGTTAGTTACAAAACATTTTGCTGATGTGTCAGGCCTGGTCTCGGTAGGCCGAACGTTCGGACAGTCGGTGGGACGAACAAATAGGTGATTCTGGAAGGGGGGGGGGCTCCGCTAAAAACAACAAAGCCTCTAAATCCTTAGATCAGTATCGTCTGTACTATCTAGTCAATCCCCACAGCCATGTTTGCAATTCAGTAATTCTCCACCACTACCACCACCACCACCAGCACCAGCAATTCAGTAATTCAGCACCTGGAAGCGTCAGGTAGGTACCACCGACCTAAGGGCAAGGGTGTCTAGCGGTCGCTTGGTAATCTAACTAAATGCTATGCATAGGCCTTGATGCTCCTGCTGCTAAGCTCTCCTAGCTGTCACAACGACCCACATGGGGTCTGAGTCGCTCCAGCTCCACCTCTGCCCCGCTTCCTTGGCTGCCTTAAGGGGCCAATGGGCAGACCTTTGTAGCAGCTACTGTGATGTGAGAGCATGGTCAATGCTGATGTTGCTGACTGCAAGCTTCCAGCTCACTCACACGCTCACTCACCCACTCACCCACACCCTGATTGACCATTCAATGACTGACTGCCTTACTTACACCCACAGGCTCCCCTGCTACATGGCGCCCGGCCTCACAGCAAGCATCGACAACACTCACTCACTCACCAACTCATCCACTCACTCACTCACTCACCCCCTGGCCCACTCACCCACACCCTGATTGACCACTCAATGACTGACTGCCTTACTTACACCCACAGGCTCCCCTGCTACATGGCGCCCGGCCTCACAGCAAGCATCAACAACACTCACTCACTCACCAACTCATCCACTCACTCACTCACTCACCCCCTGACCCACTCACCCACACCCTGATTGAATCGCTCACTGCCTACCTTCCTAATTACCCACACAGGCTCCCCTCACATGGCCACATGGCGCCTGGCTTCAGCCAACAACAGCACAGGCTCCCCTCACATGGCCACATGGCGCCTGGCTTCAGCCAACAACAGCACAGGCTCCCCTCACATGGCCACATGGCGCCTGGCTTCAGCCAACAACAGCACAGGCTCCCCTCACATGGCCACATGGCGCCTGGCTTCAGCCAACAACAGCACAGGCTCCCCTCACATGGCCACATGGCGCCTGGCTTCAGCCAACAACAGCACAGGGTCCTTCATCCCCTTCAAAGCAAACAACAACTCTCAGTCACTGGCACAGTCACTCACTCACTCACTCACTCACTCACTCACTCACTCACTTCACTCACTCACTTCACTCACTCACTTCACTCACTCACTCACTCACTCACTCACTCACTCACTCACTCACTCACTCATTCACTCACTCACTCATTCACTCACTCACCAGCCATCTCCTTACCAACCTCTACGTTCAGGCTCACCTGCCTGCCTCATGGCGCCCCACCTCAGCCAACAACAACACGGGCGCCTTCAGCCCCTTCAAAGCAAGCAGCAGCACCAGCACCTCCACCAACAACAACAGCAACATCTCTAGCAGTCAGCTTGTTCAGCCCCTCCCTCTATGACCGGCTGTATTGGGCCATTTGGTGCAGGAGGTTGTACAGGCTGTATTGCCCACCAGCCAGGCTGACATAACATTAGGGGGGCCTAAGGGATCCCAGTACGAGGGGCCAACTGACAGCAGTTAACTCCATGTTGCACCAACCTCCTCAACCGACTTTCTAGCTTCCCCACGGCCCCCTACCTGCCCAACCAACCCACACACCAGGGGACAGCTTGGACCAAGAGGCTGTAGCTATTGACAAGAACAGCAATGGCAGTACACCCCAGCATCAAACATCTGCAGACCTGACGGAGCTGTCAGGGTGGAGTAAAGAGGAAGATCGTGTAACCGATTTTCAGATGTGCAATGATTGAATGAAGGCGTGAATAACGATGGAGTTAAGAAGCAGATTGTGCTACCTTGGATGCTGTTATCAAACAGGTGGGGCACCATTTTTCAGTTGTGAAATGAATGGAAGATGGATGAAGCCATGAATAAAAATGATGCAAAATCTAGGCAAAAATTGATGCACAAAGAATCGAGTAAATATATAGCCAAGCCACCCACCAACTGTGGTATGTTCGGTTCCCTTTGACTCCATAAAGCTGCAGTTGGAGTCCAGTAGGGATGTCAATCCACCTGCAAGCATTTTCTATGTTGACTCCATCAAGCTGCATTTTGAGTCAAGTAGGGCATCAGCAGGATGATGTATCCATCATTTGTTGTCATCATCAACAACATCATCACCACCACCACCATCGTCACCACCACCATCACCACCACCATCAGCAGCAGCACCTTCAACATCATCACTTCCACCATCAACAAAACTATAAGCAACAAAATGACCTCCATCACCATCACCTCCACCACCATCACCACCACGATCATCATCAGGGTTGTTTAGGACGCTGCTTTCCGCTTTGTGTTACAGACACATGACCAGTGGGTCGATTGCGTTACAGACACAGAAGCAGGGGGGCGGTTGTGTTACAGACACAGAAGCTGTGGATCAGTAGCGTTACAGACACAGAAGCAGTGGGTCGGTTGCGTTACAGACACAGAAGCAGTGGGTATGTCGTGTTACAGACACAGGACCAGTGGGTCGGTTGCGTTACAGATACAGAACAAGTGAGTCGGTTGCGTTACAGACACAGAAGCAGGGGGTCTGTGGAATTACAGACACAAAAGCAGGGGGTCGGTGGAGTTACAGGCTCAGAAGCAAGGGGTTGGTGGAGTTAGACACAGAAGCAGTGGGTCGATTGCATTACAGACACAGAAGCAGTGGGTCGGTTGCGCTACAGATACAGAAGCAGGGGTCAGTTGCGTTACAGACACAAAAGCAGGGGGTCGAGGGGGGTTACAGACTCAGGTTTGGGGAGGTCCGTTGCTTTGCAGATAGACACAGATGATAGAACCATTTGCATCCCAAGAAGCAGATTTTGGGATCCCCCTTATCAACCCTGATCACCTCCACCTGCACCACCACACTCATCAGCACCATCATCAGCAACACCATCAGTAGCATTGTCATCATCCGACCACCACTTGCAGGGGTGCCAAGCCACCACATTCTCTGGCCTCAGGTATGGCAGCACAGCCGTCGCGGTCAGCAGCTAGAGGGAAGGTACCATGAGCTGTCTCAGAAGACCATGAAGGCAGCTATGGATAACATGTGATACAGGATCATTTTGCGTGCTACAGTGCAGAGGTGGCCTGATAGGCTTAAGGGACTTGCCCAAGTTACAAAAATCAAAAGATAAATTGTAGATTACCAGCATGGGCGACGTGCAATCGATAAAGTGGTTCCTACTGAATCGTAGGCACTAAGTAAAGGGAGGATTGTATTGTTTTGTTACAAGCAATGGTTTTCAGCCAACTCTGGGATACTCGCCGTCTCCCAATTCCAAGTCCCCCCTTGCGATACCCACGGGAAGCAGCAAGGAGGAAACTAAGCGGACTAGACAGTCTTAAGAATTGCACAGGGAGGAGGACCTGACTTTGACTGCTATTCGGGTAGTTTTCACTTTGACTTTAACTTGGTTTCATAGCTTCAGCCAATTGGCTTGTCTGTTGTATTAGTAGTTTTATTTTTTTGTTTATCTTCACAGTTCATTTTTTTTTACTGTATCCGATCGAATTGTATCATATTTTGTAAGAATCTTTGACAATCTACAATAAATCCGGCCGGCGCGCGCAAGCTGGGTTCAGGAAGTTAATTTGGTGTTTACCTTAACAGCTCACACTCCCAGACCAGTGCACTTCCAAGCGCGCGCTGGCGCGCTGCCTTTTTGAGCCCCACTGCGCGTTTCGCGCAGTTTTTTGCAACCCCTTATGTGCGCAGCAAGCAATTTTTGCGCTTTTTGCACTACAAAGCGCAGTTTTTTTTGTTTCAACTGCGCTAAAGCGCTGGCCAATTTGGTCAATGGAAGTACCCTGTCCCAGAAACTTCGTATATATTTTATCAGGTATAATTTGATCAGAGCTCGTAAGTACAGACTACTTAATTTAAAGACTTGCAAAGGGAGGAGGACCTAACTCTAACTGATATTTAGACAGATAAATCAATAGTACGCATTATTACGAGGCGCGAGGGTGGGGGAGCCAGCTCGACTGCTTGCCCTGGGCCGCTATTCAGATGGTTTATTTTTGTGTTTCTCTCATTTTTGTATCAGATCTGGTAAGTATCTTCTACAATCTACATGCGAAGCAGCAAGTGTGCTCAGGAATCTTATGTCGCAGACGCGATTTGGAGAGGGTCCGCTGCGTCGCAGATGCAGATCCGGTAAGTCGGTTATGTGTGTATGTATGTTACAGTCCAGGGGTAGGCCAAATAGGCTAAAGGGACTTGCCCAACCGTATAGGAAGGGCTTAAAAATAAAAAGCATTGATGAACTGAACCCCAGACGCAGCATTTGGAACTCCTAGCGTGTCAACAGTCTGCGTCTCGAGAAGTAGAATTCATTCACACCCCACAGATATTATTTGTTGCTGCGAGCAGCAGCTTTCAAGTAGCACCCCTGGCTGGCTTTTCACCCAAACAGCAAGCAACGCAGTGGACCCAGAAGTTGACCTGGGGCCGAAACCTGTTGGTTTGGCCCAATGTATTTTATTCCTTGTTTTGGCCCAGTGTTGTTTGTTTGTTTGTTTGTTCAAAACGACCTCCCCCGAAATTCCGAAATAATTAATACGGAAGCGCTCGCGTTAACATAGCACCACTTCAGAGCTCGTCTGGGATGCCAACCCTCCGATCGGCAAAAGTTGACTTGATAGAGCGGGTGACAGTTGGAGTGCGTTGGGGCGGTTGGGACCTGTCCTGCTCCGTAATTGAAGCAACCTGGGTAACAAATCGAGGCCGAGGAAGCCGCTTGTGCAAAGCTTCTTCACAAGTTTCTCCACCCATTCATTATCATAGATCCCACACAAGCTTTCAACATCTCAGTTATCGCCTCGGAGTCCAGCGCCTGCACAAGTAGCTGACTCGTCATCCTTACGTTGAACGCGCACGGGAGCATCGGGGAGCTCTTTTCGACTTGATACGACGCTCTGAAGGTAATAACCAAGGGATTCTATGCCGGGAAGGTGCTCATATGTGCTATTTTTCAGGTGCCACCAGTGATTTAGATTCCACCTGGACTGAACTGGGGTTCGTGCGATTTTATGCTACAAATACTGCGGAACTCAGCATAGTAACTATTGTTGCCTCTCCCATGCGCGCGAAGATGCTCGTATTAATAGTCGGAGGGTCTCAAGATCGCACGTCCCCCCCCCCCCTTCCCAAGCCATTTATGAGAACTCCTGGGTTTGATATCATAACCTAGGAGCCAGACTCCAGGTCGAAAGAGACCTTGCACCAAAGCAAACCCACTCCAGCCATGGCTGTGTCTCACAAGAAGGCACAAAGCGGTCTCCCACCCAGTCTTGCCTGCGGAGCTGACCACCACCCCCACACACTCACACACTAGGCTTGTTCGTAAGTATTAGTCATTTCTAAATATTGCCACATGTCAACCACCACCTGAAACTACTTGGGTAATATTTAGGAATAAACACACAAATGTTGGCTCATATTATGCATGGGTCATCATGTGTTATGAAGCAATAACTAGGCAGCTCTAAACTAGTTGCTCCATTATCCCCTTCGGATTCTCAAATTTACATGGGTGTTGGGGCATTTCACAAGCACCCTATATTACACAAAGCACACCAGCCCCAAAGTTTGTCTTGCTTCCATAGGTGTACTTGGGGGGTCAGACTAGTTAGCATGCTGTGCTACTCTGATGCTAGTGTGTGTCGTGGGCACACACATTGACCTAAACGTGTACAGACCCCAGCATGTAGCCCCCTAGATGAGCACTTGACCCATTGCATGGAGATCCATCCTCAGTTGTCAGTTCAAATTTGAATGGGTGCCACATGTGCATGCAAGATGAGTCTGGTATACCCACCATGTGAGAAACACCTGTATCCCTCCATTGCCAGACACGCTGCAGAGGGCCGGAAAGCGCTAAAATACGAAAACATGTTAGGAGCCTCGTAATAGATTACCCGGATGAACGTCACCACTGGACCTGGATCGGTTATTAGATAAAGGTTTTACCCAGCACAGTAAGTTTGGACCCCAAACTCCCAGAATGGCACAGTGTGGGAGACGAAATATGCGGAAAGGCTTCATAGGTTACTTTATTTTGGAAGCGACTGATACTACTGAACACACCCACACCCACACAGAATGCTGAAGTCCCATCCAGACTTGCCTACTGAGCTAACCCACACCTACACACCCCCACACCTACACACCCAAACCCACACCAACAGACACATCTACAACAACATTCACCCATGCACCCACCTTGTGGCTAGTCCACCTAACGGGGTCCAGCCACTAACTCAGCAAGCAAGATCTTCATAACTAGAAGAGTGAGGGAGATGCCTTGGATGCTTTGAGTTGTCCCCTACTACCGTTGCCCAATATGGAAGGAACGACTTCTAGTAGGGCATACTATTGGTGAGGGAGGTTTGTACCTATTGCTCTGGGCTAAACACAAATTGCTATTCGTAACCATCGCGGTTGAGTCTGGGTCTATTACTTTCTTTCCCATATATATTATGAACAAGCTGTGGTCCTTTAAGGCGGAGCCCCCTCTTCAAGGGGGCGGGAGCCCCCTGGGGCACCCCGTTGTCCATATGTGCGTGTGACCATCTGACTGAGACGAAGCCTGACACGTAAGCCAAGGGTGCCGTAACTAACTCGCTTCCGTTGCCACTTGTTGCTCCGTTGCGAACTCACTCTGCCTTTTTTTTTAGGGTCCCTTGCAACGCTGCATAGAACTTGTTATATATTTGGAGGCCATTACTCGCCAAACATATGTTTTTATGTCAATCTGTTTGGACCATTCCCCACCACGAGTATCAGAACTCAGAACCTGTAACATGCAGTCGTGTGAGCAGCCACGAATTTCAAAGTAGTCTTAAAAAAACTGGGTCTAAATCTCAAACTTCAATTCCAGAAAAATGCTCCTACATTGTATAATTATAACCTTGAAATAATTTGGATCCAATCAGACACAGTCGATTTGATTCATGAAACACACTACAATGGTTAGTTAACGGAGCTGTCTAAAAGCTGACAAGAAAAACCTAGAAACCCCCCAAAACTATCTTCTTCTCGGTTCTTCTACTACTCTTCTACTTTACTACTACTCCTTTCTACTTTTCAATGAATTTGAATTTAAATATGCACATGGTTTTTTTAGCCGTCTCTCCCTTAGTTCTTTTCATTTGACTTGATTTTAAATTGTTACATGGTTCTTCAGCCAACTCCTCCTTTCTTCATTTCATTGAATTTGAATCGTTACATGGTCCTTCAGCTAACTCCTCCTTTCTTCTACTTCTCTATCACTCTACTACTACTCCATTCTTCTTTTCATTTAATTTGAATACAAATTTGTACACGGTTCATTAGCCAACTCTTCCTTTCTTCTTTTCATTGAACTTGATATTAAATTGTTGTATGGTTCTCCTGCCAACTCCTCCCATCTTCTATTCATTTAGAAAGCCCTTCGTCCAACTGTCCAACTGTATTTCTTGCCTATCACAGTTTACTTCCTCGGATCTGCACCATGACAGCTTTTTCACATCTCCCATCAGATCTAGTGAAGGACATCGTTCTGGGCATCCTTACACAGGAGCCGCAATCCTCCATCAGCGACGTCGCTCTCGTTTGTCGCCCCTGGCATTCTATTGTTTCGGATAACCTCGCCCAGATCTTGATCCACAAATGCAATGGCGATCTGCCCGGGGCCCTATCTCTTGCCCTTCAACACAATCAAGTTAGGGCATTCAACGTGGCCATTGAGCTAGTGTCGACTAGCACGTCATTGGATGACTCTAACCAAGCCTTGTTGCTTGTGTCTCAACACGGGCGGCCCGACCTGGTTATGCTTCTGCTCACTGCCCCGCACCACACAGCACATGCAGACTGCCGGGATGGTCAGGCACTAGTGAATGCAGCAAGGAGCGGCCACAGTGCGGTAGCTCTGATGCTGCTGAATGCACCACAGCATACTGCACACGCAGACAGTCAAGATGGATTGGCACTATTGGAGGCAGCATGGGGTGACCACCATATGGTAGTTCAGATGCTGCTGGATGCACCAGAGCATGCTGCACACGCAGATAGTCAAAATGGAGAGGCACTTTTGAATGCAGCATGTAATGGCTACATTGAGGTAGTCCAGATGCTGCTACATGCCCCACAGCATGCTGCACACGCAGACTGCCAAGATGGAGAGGCACTATTGGAGGCAGCAGCGTATGGCCACCATGAGGTAGTTCAGATGCTGCTGGATGCCCCAGAGCATGCTGCACACGCAGATAGTCAAAATGGAGAGGCACTAGTGAATGCAGCATGTAATGGCTACATTGAGGTAGTCCAGATGCTGCTACATGCCCCACAGCATGCTGCACAGGCAGACTGCCAAGATGGGAGGGCACTATTGGAGGCAGCAGCGGGTGGCCACCATGAGGTAGTTCAGATGCTGCTGGATGCCCCAGAGCATGCTGCACACGCAGATAGTCAAAATGGAGAGGCACTAGTGAATGCAGCAAGGGGCGGCCACCCTGAGATAGTTCATATGCTGCTGGATGCACCACAGCATGCTGCACTCGCAGACTCCCAAGATGGACTTGCACTAGTGCTAGCAGCAAGGGTTGGCCACCATGAGGTAGTTCAGATGCTGTTGGATGCACCACAACATGCCGCACACGCAGACTGCCAAGATGGAAAGGCACTATTGAGAGCAGCACAGGGTGGCCACAGTGAGGTAGTTCAGATGCTGCTGGATGCACCAGAGCATGCTGCACACGCTGACTGTCAGGATGGAAAGGCTCTAGTGGAAGCAGCAGCGGGTGGCCACAGTGAGGTAGTTCAGATGCTGCTGGGTGCACCACAGCATGCATCGGGTGCAACTGCCGAAATGGGAAGGCACTAGTGCATGCAGCATTTGGTGGCCACAGTGCTGTAGTTTGCATGTTGCTACATGCCCCACAGCATGCTGCACACGCAGACTGCCAAGATGGGCAAGCATTATTGAATGCAGTAGAGAGAGGCCACAGTGAGGTTGTTCAGATGCTGCTGAATGCACCAGAGCATGCCGCACGTGCAGACTGCCTAGATGGAGCGGCACTATAGCAAGCTGCATCACGTGGCCAAAGTGAGTTAGTTGAACTGCTGCAGGAAGCACGACAGCATGCTGCACACGCGGACTCTCAAGATAAGCAATAAAGAGCTCACGTGTCCATCATCCGATGAAGTAGTTTGCATTTTGATTGATGCCCAAAAATGACTAAAGGGCCTTTCTTTATGAGTATGTACTGGAGCTCCTACAGTTTTCGCCTTATCGTTTGCTTTACTTTGACTGGAGGGAACGGCATTCCACCACCCACCACATTTGCAGTCTGTACTTGATAGTCCAAGGTCAGGACCCTAATTCCCTATCTTGTGCTTCATTTTTCTTCTTCTTTTCTACTTTGGCTTGCTGACCAGTTGTTACTGCTGACTCAAGGTGCATACTTGTCGTGTGCGGCTGCACCACATTTGCAGGCTGTACTTGATGGTGAATGGGCAGGTCTTTATCTAGAGCTTGGTGTGCTTTCCTTATTTTTGAGTTGACTTTTGTCTAGCTGACCAGTTGTTACTACTGAGTGAAGGTGTTCACTTGTTCAGAGCGGCTGCACCTCAGCTTTGTTTTGTAACACCGTTCACCAGACTAGATAGAGAGGGCAATGATTTGATTTCATGGTTCATCAGCCTTCAGGCTGCTCACCGTCTGCAGGCATATTAAACATAGATAGATGGACAGGCACTAGAGTATGCAGCAGGCTGGGGGCACAGTGAGGTCGTGCAAATGTTGTTAGATGCCCCACAGCATGCCAAACGTGCAGATTCTCAAGATGGAGAAGCACTAGTGAGTGCAGCACGTCGTGGCCACATTGAAGTAATGATTATGTTGCTCGATGCTCCACCAGGTGATGGTGGTGATGGTGGTGATGCCTAGTAGTGTGATGGTCCTAGTAGTGCTGGTGGTGGTGAAATGATGGAGCTGTTGGCAGTGGCGTTTACAGTGCTGGCGGAGGCGGAGGCAACCCGGGGGAGGTTAGCTTTGTGCGAGAGGAGTTGACAGAAAATGGCAGTGACAATAAGGACGAAGAGGACGAGGGGCATGGAGGACGGAGGCTGCAACAAAAAACGGTGCCCCACCTGTGTTGCCTCAGCCCACAACCTGTCTTTCGGGCCTGCTTACCATCGCCCTAGCTGTTTTCAGATCCCCTTCACCGGCACCTGAGGGCCTCCTTCATCTCCTCCCACGCGCAAGGGAAATGTGGCCAGCAGGAGCAATATTTTTCTTTTGCCCTGGTACAGAACACACTGAAGGCATCATTCTGATCTTGAGCCCTCACTGCCCCATCACAGAACCCAACCTATCCTGAGTCCAACAGGCTGCATTCTAGGCATCAATGCTCGCATTGGTGACTCCATCATCGCCATTTTGTGCATCTATGCTCCGGCCCCAGCTACTGACAGAGAATATTTCTTTTTCAACTGTTCCAACCCAAACTTGCTGGGCCTTCTCAGTGTGGCACTGACAGCCAGCCTGGGGTTGAGGAAAACGGTGCCCCACCTCTCCATGCTGCTTCCATCACAACCGGGGTCTCCATCAATTCGCTTGCCTTCAATTCCAGGTGCGTTTTTCCTGTCTTTTTGTTTCCCTATCACTATACACTCATCTCCACCACCACCAGCACCAGTACCTAGAGAGTTCTACCTGCCCTCCTGATCCTGCTTTCCTGTCAATCACCCATCACTATTTCCATCAACATCAACATCAACACCACCAGCACCACCTGTACCAAGAGTGCTCTACCTGTCAATCGCACATCACTATTTCCATCAACATCAACACCAACAATTCTAGGTGTGATATCCCTGCCCTTCCATTCCCCTGTCCACCTATCTTCAAAATCATAAGCATTACCATCACTGATAACTATCACTATCGCCATCACAGATTCCAAGGGCGTCCTTCCTGCTGTCCTATCTCCCTGTCAATCTGTCCTATCTCCCTGTCAATCTACCATATTCCACCATCTGCATAATACATGTATATCTTGTGTATTCCATCATCTATCTGCACAGTTATGTTTCTAGCTGTGTATCTATCTGTCACTCAGATTATGTTTCTATCTATCTACACAGATCTATGCACATGTTTATTTGTAGAAGTATCTGCCTACCTGTCTGCATCCATCTACGTCTCAATCTCACTGATTGTATGAATGAAAGGATGAATAAACGAATGAATAAGCAAGTAAGAAGTAAACTTTCTGACTGGCTAACTGGCTGGCTGACATACTGACTGACTGACAGGCTATTTTTCCTACCAACCTTTTCTTCAAGGTTCTCCCGCCACATGGTGCCCCACCTCAGCCACCACCACCACCACCACCACCAACAACAACAACAATCACAACCACATGTCTGACTGCTGTCTTCCCAACCAGTGACTTACTCTCTCCTTAACTCCCTACACATGTTCCCCTACCACATGGCGCCCCGCCTTAGCCAACAATAAAAGCAAAGAACACTCAATCACTCACTCACTCACTCACTCACTCACTCACTCACTCACTCACTCACTCACTCACTCACTCACTCACTCACTCACTCACTCACTCACTCACTCACCCACTCACTCACTCACTCACTCACTCACTCACTCACTCACTCACTCACTCACTCACTCACTCACTCACTCACCCACTCACCCTCTCACCCCCCACTCACTCACTCCACTCACCACTCACTCACTCACTCAACTCAATCACCTCCAATCAATCACTCAACTCACTACAATCACTCATCACTCATCATCACTCAATCACTCACTCACTCACCCACTCACTCACTCAATCACCCACTCATCACGACTCACTCCACTCACCACCACCACACTCACTCACGCAATCATTCACTCACTCACTCCTCCTCACTCACTCCTCACTCATCACCCACTCACTCACTCACTCACTCAATCACTCAAATAACCCACCCACTCACTCACCACTTAACTCACTACTCAATCACTCACCCACTCACTCACTCACTCACTCCACTCACTCATCAGGTAATCGTTACACGTTTAAAGCGGTCAGCCGCGATAATAGGCCTAAGAAACAGCAACATACTAAGTCAATGTTGGCTGTTACGTTTCTCTCCAAGGCTCCCCTGGAATTAAGGGAAAGAGAGACAGATGGAACTCCCCCCCCCCCCCCCCCCCCCCCCCCCCCCCCCCCCCCCCCCCCCCCCCCCCCCCCCCCCCCCCCTCACCACCACCTTATCGCAATTATTTGACTTTGTTCAGATCGCCATGGCCATTTCGTCCTCCTGCATACTCTCGCGCTTGCCACGCTCATCCCATTTTTGCAAGCTCTTTTCATTGTATCGATTATCGTGAAAAAGTTCCTGCGATTTTTGCTGTTCCGGGTGTTGACCGAGCATCGACTGGGGCACTGCAGTAGAAGAAGAAGCTGCAGGTGTATTGCCATGCAATTGCACCGGTTCGGTGTTCTCGGCATTATCGGAATCTGAGCGTTCGCAAGTTGTTGGTAGGATCAAAGCACAGCCTGCCCCTTTTTCTGCACGATTGAATCCCACAGGGTGAAGTGAAGGGTACGAGGTAGGGAGGAAGAGATTGTGTGTGCGTGTTGGTGGTTGGGGGAAGGGATGGTGGTGGGAGAAAGGTGAGAGAAATAAAGTGTGTGTGGATGGGGTGGGGTAAGGGGTAGGGAGAGGTCGGGGGAAGTAGGGGATGCTGTGGGTCTGGATGGGGTGGGGTGGGGGGTGGGGGGGGGGGGCGTGTATGTGAGGGTGGGAGGCCACAGCTGAAGCAGAAGGGTAATAGGTTGAGAGAAGAGGTGTGGGTGCGGGGGGAGAGGGAGGGGAGCGTCGAGCGAAGGCGGAGATGGCTGATATCTTGACTGTGTGTAAGGGAGAGGGGGGGGAGGGCATGCAAGGGTGTTACCCGTTATGTAACCCATACCAGACTAGGACCCATGACCTGGGTGGGAGGATGGGGGTGGGGGGTGGCCACCGGCCACAGGGGCTACCGTACTAGTGTATATATATATATATATATATATATACACTAGTACGGTAGCCCGTGTGGCCGGTGGCCACACCTACTCTCACGAAGCCCCCCCCCCCCCAATCATAGTACAGTGCCCGTTTGGCCTTTGGCCACACCTATTTGGGGCTGGTTACATAATGGTTTACACTTAAAGCCCCCCCCCCCCCCCATTCACTCACCGCCACCACCAAACCATTACCCGCCCCCTCCCCCCTTCCCTCCCGTTGGCCACACCTGTTTTGGGCTGGGTTGCAAAACGGTTTTCTCTGCAGTGCATGCAATTCAAAACATTGACGGACGCATATCCCTTGCGATGGTCTCCCTTGTGCACCCACAAGCACACAAACACCATCGTACCCCCCCTCCCCCCCCCCCCCCCCCCCCCCCCTAGTTATCTCCCCCCCCACACACACCCAACCATGTACCCCCGCCCACAAACATACTCCCTTACTCTTCCTGACATATCTCCTGACTCCATCCCTTCCCCCACCCCAGCCATCCCACCAGCCCCCACCCTCTCCCCAGTCTCATCCCTCCCCCCCCTCCTACACGCACCCACAAGCACACACACTCCATATCTGCCTCCCTCCACTTCAGCTGTGGGCTTCGCCATAGCTGAAAGGCAAACGGGACGATGAACATCGACAACGTTTGCGCATCATCTGACTCCGCTAAAAGCATCGGACGTGCTTCCCTGCCACCTCAGCTGTGATCGATAGTCGACCCCACTGAAAAAGCTGAACCTGCGCAATCGCATCTGTATATAACTAAAGCTTCTTCTTAGCAAGCATGTATTCAGTTCGGCCAAAGAACAAACCTGTTCACCGCAACTGCTCCCGAAGTCAAGTCGATCTGAGACTTGGAAACATCGCTAGGTTCTTATTCAACTTTGCCGCGTGCTCGCTATAGCACAATGCACAGCGACGACATGTTTCTCGATGCAGTGGGAAGAAGTTGCAGTCAAGTTGCTGATTTGAGATGTTCGGTCAAGTTAGGGCGAGAATGCTCAGCGAGATTTTTCATTCGGTCAACTTTGATGCGTACTTGCTATGGCACAATGCGGAGCGACATGTTTCTCAATGCAGTGGGAAGAATTTGCAGTCAAGTTTGTGACATGGGATGGATGCGATTCGGACATTTCTGACAGGTCGGCTGACTCACCAAGTCACCTCCCGTTGTGCGCAGCGACAGGTCTCTTGACGCAAGGGAATGGTCTTGCAGAGATGCAGGGGGAAAAGCTTGTAGGAAGACGAACTGTAGCGCTACCGAAATCAGGTGGATGAACTCAGGCGGGAAAAGGAGAAATCGGGCGGGATGCGCAACACGTGGAATACGCAGGAGGCGAAGGTTGCTTAAGGCAGAATTCGCAGGAGGCCAATCAGGCAGAAGTTGAAGCAGGAGGGATAAAAAGCGTGAATTGGCTGAGCGTGAATTGGCTGGGCGGGAATTCGGTTAAGTCGGTTACGCGATGACACCACCACGACCACGACCATGATTTCTTTATATATATGTATGTGTATATATATATATATATATATATATATATATATATATATGTGCAGACATACATCAAAATTTTCGTTCGTTGGTGTGTAGGGGGGCGGGTCCCCCAGACAATTGTACTGTAAATTTCTGGCAGTTCCACGTGGTTTGCCACGCCGACGTACTGATCTACGCGGGGTGGTGTACACGGACTCCTGCCAAGGTTCAAAATTCCGCGAATTCGCTTTCCCCTCAGCGATTCTACTCTGAACGCTTTTCATATTCAGGAGCGCTTTCTCATTCTAAGCGATTGCAATTGATTCGCTGTTGTGGTCTGCTTTTGGTACCATGCCTACAGAATAAAAAACAATCCTTCAAGTTCGTTTGTTTTTTCACTATCTCAAGCAAATATGGCGCTAAGGCTGATCGTATACAACTTATTGCTTCTTGATGCCACCATGCTACACCAACACGACAGAAGCAGGAACCACAGCCAGTCAGCGAGCTCTTCGGCCCGACGAGGACAGGGCCCAAGAAAACCACCGCCGACGATTAGCCCGAGCTTCTATGGAGGCTGCAATGCCTGCAGATGAACGCCAGGCAGCTAACCAAACCAGGCGCATTTGTGATGCTTGGCAGTTAGTCGCGACAACTTCGAGCAATTCGAATTCTTCATCATTATCTACATCGCTCGCACCTGCAACGCTCATCTCATCACCGCCATCTTTTCATTGTATTGACAATCGTTAAGCACGGCGCCGTGATTTTGGCTGCAGCAAGTTTGACCCGAAGTTCTTGAAGTTCTTGAAACTCAACCACTGCACGAGAAGAGTGTTCTTGGCCTCATCGCAAATTCGGAACCTGAGAGTTAACAAGCAGTTGTTCGCAGCCTAACTTTCTGCACGGTTACAGCCCGCAGCTGGAGTGAAGTGTACGAAGTAGGGACCAGAGAGGAAAGTGTGCATGCGTTTTGGTGGTTGGGGAAAGGACGGTGGGGGGGGGGGGGGGGGGGGGGAGAAATAGTGTGTGTGGATGGGGGTGAGGGGCAGGGAGAGGTCCGGGAAAGTAGGGGATACTGTTGGTCTGGCTGGGGGTGGGTTGGAATGGTATGCGTGTGTGATAGGGCTGGGGGGTCACAGCTTAAGTAAAGGGGAAGAGGGAGGGGAGGGTTGCGCTAGGGGGGAGATGGCTGGAAGGTGTGTTGGGCAGGGGGGAGCAGGGGGGGGAAAGAGAGGGTGTGGCAATGGGGATGGGGGGCAGAAAGATTTGGGGGAAAGTAGGCGATCGTGCAGGTCTGGGGGGGCAGGGGGGCATACATTACGGAAGGGAAGGGGGCATGCATCACCACCACCACCACCACTACACCCTCACCTCCACCACCCTCACCACCAGGTTGTAGAGCAAATCCATCGCTTCCAAGCTTACCTAGATTCAGGGAGGAGAGGAAACGCCCCTCTCAGCCACCACCACCACTACACCCTCACCCCCCCCACCACCACCACTACACCCTCACCTCCACCACCCTCACCCCCAGGTTGTAGAGGGAATCCATCGCTTCCAAGCTTACCTAGATTCAGGGAGGAGAGGAAATGAAACTTTCACCCTCACCAGATCAGATAGTACTTCATTTTCCTGTACAAATTTGGATTCCTTGTGGCATTCTATTAACCTTGGCAGTAAGATTGAGTTCTTTGAGCAAGACATAAGCATAAGCATAGCACGTTACGTTGTAATTATAGCAGGGGGGGGGGGGGGGGGGGGGGGGGGGGGGGGGGGGCGCTAGTCATTGGATGAAATTATACATCATTGAATTGCAGTGTACACAATTGAATGATAATGTATTTTTATTGCATGGCAGTGAATATCAACATTGAATGATAGCCTACGTATATTGAATAACCATAAAACCCTAAACCCAAACCCGATGTTTTTTCGGGCCATGACGTAGGAACCCTTATTGTAGAGGGAATCAGTCGCTTCCTAGCTTCTCTTGATTCAGGGAGGAGATAAACAACCCCTTTGCCCTCACCCTCATTCCCCTTCCCTCACCACCTTCACCACACCACCCTTACCACTACAATCAGCACTAATACTAACCCCACCAATACCACCAACACCAACACTAACACCAACTCCACCAACACCATGGTGTAAAGAAGATCCGTTGCTTCCAACTTGCCCTTGATTCGGGGAGGAAATCAGGAGAAAAACAACCCCCTCACCCTCCCCCCCCTCCCCCCCCCTTCACCACCTTCACCATTACACCCTCACCTCCACCACCATCACCAGGTTGTAGAAGATATTCGTTGCTTCCTAGCTTCCCTTGATTCAGGGAGGAGAAATAACATCGCCCTCACCACCAACTCCTCCACCAAAACTAACACCACCACCACCACCACCACTACCACCCTCACCCCTACCACCAACACTAATACTAACACCACCACCACCACCACCAGGTTGTAGAGGGAATCCGTCGCTTCCAAGCTTCCCTTGCTTGAGGGAGGAGAGAAAACGACCATCTCGCCCTCCCCCCTCCCCACCTTCACCACTAATCAACCTTGATGCTGGGGATGAGCCCAGTGTTAATAGCTGTCAGGATAACAACTGTCAACAACACCTCGGCAGGTTACTTGGCTCGTCAGCTCAGTAAGGACATCCTGCCTTGTGTTACAAGGTACCCGGCCCTAGCTGCCCTCTGGTCCTATCCACGGATCCAAAGGGCCTGTCGTTGCAAGGCAACAGTCTAGGGTTCGTACAGTTCAGTCGGGTCTAAGGTATCCGGGATACCCTACCCACCACCGTGTGGTTAGACCGAACTGTGGGTGAGCTCGCTGCTCACACTTCCCCCCTCTCAAGACCCAGGCTTCCCCTGAAGTCTGGCACTCCGTCTGAGTGGATCTTGTCCGTTGACTCGATCACCTTGAGAGGCGGCGGGTGCTTCAAATGGAAGAGCTACTGAGGGCCACTTGTCCGCGGGGACAGTGTGCCAGTATTCTTTGATTTGAAGCGGGCAGAAATCAGCTAGGCTAACAGCTGATTCCCATGAGAACGCGTTATCCGAGTGTAACCACTGCACAAAGTATTGCAGCTGGCGGGCTACAAACTTGTGGCTCACTACACGTGCGATCTCATAAACCTGAACACACCCCTCAGTACGGAACGGGCTGGGACGCACCTCAGGAGGTGAATCTCCAGGAAAGTACGGTTTCACCAACGACACGTGGAACGTGGGGTGGATCTTCCAGCTGTCCGGGAGAGTGAGTGTTACTGCAACAGTCTCACCCCCCTTTTCGATTACGTGAGAGATGGGGTATGGTCCAACGAAGCGAGGGAGGAGCTTGCGGGCAAGCCCCGGCCAGTACTTAAGGTTCTTGGCCGAGAGCATGACATGCTGGCCAACCTTCAAGGTGATAGGGCGGCGTTTGCGGTCTGCATAGGATTTATATCGGTCCTGTGCAGCCAGCAAGTGACGGCGGGCGCTTGCGACAGCGTCATCCATTTGCTCAACCCAAGACTTCGCCGAGGTATCCACATTATGCACATCCGATGGCTGAAGCGCTACCCGAGGATGTTGCCCATACATCAAGTGGAAAGGTGTGTCCTGGATACTCCGATTGAAAGCGTTGTTGATAGCAAACTGAGCGTTGGGAAGTAGAGAAGGCCAGTCCTTCTGCTTCTCATTCGTGAAGGCTCGGAGTGCGTCTTCGAGAACCTGATTGGCACGTTCAGTT
This sequence comes from Chlamydomonas sp. ICE-L, assembly GCA_013435795.1. Taxonomy (NCBI): domain Eukaryota; kingdom Viridiplantae; phylum Chlorophyta; class Chlorophyceae; order Chlamydomonadales; family Chlamydomonadaceae; genus Chlamydomonas; species Chlamydomonas sp. ICE-L. The sequence continues at coordinate 1,354,944 of JACBWV010000765.1, forward strand.
TGACCATCAGTTTGAGGATGGAAAGCGGTGGACATGAGGCGTGCTGTGGTAGTTAACGAACACATGGACTTCCAGAAAAGACTTGTAAATCGAACATCCCTGTCTGAGACGATAGATTCAGGGATGCCAAAGTCACACAAAACTTTCTCGTGAAAAACGTTGGCAGTACGTTCGGCAGAATCAGTGGTGTGGCAGGCGGCCAGTTTCACCATCTTCGTAAGCCGATCGACTACAACGAGAATCGCATCAAACCCATGCGGACCCCGCTTAGGCAACCCAGTGATGAAATCCATGGATATGGACTGCCATTTTCTCGCTGGAATCGGAAGGGGTTGGAGTGACCCGTAAGCCTTCTGGCGGGCGGCCTTCGTACGTTGGCACGAGTCACAAGATCGGACGTAATCTGTAACATCTAATCGCATGGCAGGCCACCAGTATGAGCGGCTAATGGCCTCAAACGTGCGGTCAATGCCGAAGTGACCCGCTCGGTCAAGGTCATGGAACGCATGCAAGAGCCGTGCCTTGAGGGAGTTCCCGTTGGGCACTACAATCTGTCCAGGGCTGGCATAGCGTCGGGATCTATCCGTACCAACCCACAATCCAGCGCTCGTTTTGCGAAGGAATTGGGTGTTCCGAGGGTTATCAAACCAAACATCAGCCTCGTATGCTGCTTTGATATCCGTAACCAGATCACGTTCATGGGCAGGATCGTCCTCGTGTAACCGCTGGACCACTAGGCAGGTTAGCGCCTCGAAGGTGGGGTGGCGACTTAACGGATCAGCCACGTTTGTTCGTCCCGCTATGTGTTTCCACTTCATGTTCCCAAACCTGGAGAGGAATTCCATGATCCACCAGGTTGTAAAGGGGATCAGTCGCTTCCATGGATTCAGGGAGGAAAGAAAAAGACCCCTCACCCTCACCCCACCCCACCCCACCCCCTCACCACCTTCACCACTACGCCCTCACCTCTACCACCACCGCCACCACCACCAGGTTGTAGAGGGGATTGGTTGCATCCAAGGCTCTCATGATTGTTATTAGAGGAGAGAAAACAAACCCCTCGCCCTCCCCCCTTCCCCCCCACCACCCCCACCCCCCACCACCCCCCTCACCACCTTCACCACTAAGCCCTCACCTCCACCTTTACCACCACCACCACCACCACCAGGTTGTAGAGGGGATCGTTTGCTTCCAAGGCTCTCATGATTGAGGGAGGAGAGAAAACAAACCCCTCGCCCTCCCCCCTCCCCCCCACCCCCTCACCACCACTACACCTCACCACTACCACCACCAGGTTGTAGAGGAGATCCGTTGCTTCCAAGGCTCTCATGATTGTTAGAGGAGAGAAAAAAACCACCCCCTCCCCTCACCCCACCACCCACCCCCCCCTCACAACAGGTTGTAGGGGACGTTTGCTTCACCATGTTAGGAGGAAGAAAACACACCTCCCCTCCCCTTTCCCACCACCACCACAGGTTGTAGAGTGGGGCGATTGGGGAAAAAACAAAAATCCTGGGAGTACAGGGTGTAGGGGCGGGGGGGGGGGGAGGAGGGGTGTTGGAGCGGTCGCGAGGGGGGAGAGGGGAGCGGGGAGGGGGAGCGCGTGGGCGGCCAAGGCGTCGCAGTGTAGTCGAGGAGGGAGGAGAGAAAGGAGAGAAGAGGAGGGAGAAAAAAAGAGGGAAGGAAAAGAGGGAAAGAAAGAGAGGAAGAAAGAAGAAAAGTGAAGGGGGACAAAAAGGGGGGAGAAAGGGGGAAGAGGAAAAACGAGAGGAGAGGGGGAAGAATCCCACCACCACCCCGCGCCGCCCCCGCCCCCCCACCCCCTCACCACACCACGACACCTCACCACTACCACAAAAGGGGGGGATGTATTTGGGAGATCCGGGGCAGCCAAGGCCGCGCAGGAGGGGGGGATGAGAGGAGAGAAACCAACCCCCGCGCCCCACTCCCCCGCACCCCCCACCCCCAACCCCCCATCCCCCCGCATCCACCTTCACCACGACACCGCACCCCGCCACCTTTACCCCCACCACCACCACCACCAGGGTTGTTCGAGGGGCTCGTTTGCTTCCACGGCTATCCATGATTGATGGAGGAGAGAGAGAATAACAAAACCCTCGCCCTCCCCCCTCCCCCCACCCCCCCCCCCTCACCCCACACTACACCTCACCACTACCACCACCAGGTTGTAGAGGAGATCCGTTGCTTCCAAGGCTCTCATGATTGTTCGAGAGAGGAGAGGAGGAGAAACAACCCCCGCGCTCCCCCCCCCCCGCCCCCCCCAGCCCCCCACCCCCCCCTCCCACTCACCACCTTCCCCACTACACCTCACCCACCACCACCACCAGCTTGTAGAGGAAGATCCGTTGCGTCCCAGGCTCTTTGATTGAGGACGAAGAAGAGATAAGGGGAAAAAACGACCCCCTCCCCTCCCCCCTTCCACCTCTACCGCAACCACCTCGCTACTTGTACGAACACCACCACCACCACCCCTACCGCCCCTACACCACTACACCCTCAACACTACCACCAAGACCAATACTAATGCTGAGACCACTACCACCACCACCACCACCACTACACCACCACCACCACCCTCACCTACACCACCACCACCACCACCACCACCACCACCACTACCTCCTCCAGGTTGTAGAGGGAATCCGTGGGTTCCAATCTTCCCTTGAAGCAGGGAGAGGATAAAATACCCCCCACCCCCCTCACCATCTTCACCACTACACCCTCACCACCACCCTCACCTCCACCACCACCACTACCTCCCCGCCACCAGGTTGTAGAGGGGATCCGTCGCTTCCAAGCTTCCCTTGATTCAGGGAGGAGAGAAAACGGCTCCCTCACCCTCACCTTCACTCTCACCCCCACCCCTCACCTTCACCACCACCACCACCACCACCACCTCCAGGTTGTTGAGGGGATCCGCCGCTTCCAAGCTTCCCTTGATTCAGGGAGGGGGACGATGGCAGCGTTGAATGCCGCTACTGCTGCTGTCGAGACTTGACGCACCACACCAGGTGAGTTATATTAGTGTATATCCATCTCTCTCTCTCTCTCTCTATATATATATATATATATATATATATTAGTACGGTAGCCCGTGTGGCCAGTGGCCACACCTCCTCTCACGAAGCCCCCCCCCCCCCTCCCCCCCCCCCCTCCCCCCCCAATCATAGTACAGTGCATGTTTGGCCTTTGGCCACACCTATATGGGGCTGGTTACATAATGGTTTACACTTGAAGCCCCCCCCCATTCACACACCACCACCACCAAATCATTATCCGCCCCCTCCCCCCCTTCCCTCCCGTTGGCCACACCTGCTTTGGGCAGGGTTGCAAAACGGTTTTCTCTGCAGTGCATGCAACTCAAAACATTGACGGACACATATCCCTTGCGATGGTCTCCCTTGTGCACACACAAGCACACAAACACCACCGTACCCCCCCCCCCCCCCCCCCCCCCCTAGTAATCTCCCCATTCCACCCCACCCAACCATGTACCCCCGCCCACAAACATACTCCCTTACTCTTCCTGACATATCTCCTGACTCCATCCCTTCCCCCACCCCAGCCCCCACCCTCTCCCCAGTCTCATCCCCCCCCCCCTCCCCCCTCCTACACGCACCCACAAGCACACACACTCCATATCTGCCTCCCTCCACTTCAGCTGTGGGCTTCGCCATAGCTGAAAGGCAAACGGGACGATGAGCATCGACAACGTTCGCGCATCATCCGACTCCGCTAAAAGCATCGGACCTGCTTCCCTGCCACCTCAGCTGTGATCGATAGTCGACCCCACTGAAAAAGCTGAACCTGCGCAATCGCATCTGTATATAACTAAAGCTTCTTCTTAGCAAGCATGTATTCATTTCGGCCGAAGAACAAACCTGTTCACCGCAACTGCTCCCGGAGTCAAGTCGATCTGAGACTTGGAAACATCGCTAGGTTCTTATTCAACTTTGCTGCGTGCTCGCTATAGCACAATGCACAGCGACGACATGTTTCTCGATGCAGTGGGAAGAAGTTGCAGTCAAGTTGCTGATTTGAGATGTTCGGTCAAGTTAGGGCGAGAATGCTCAGCGAGATTTTTCATTCGGTCAACTTTGATGCGTACTTGCTATGGCACAATGCGGAGCGACATGTTTCTCAATGCAGTGGGAAGAATTTGCAGTCAAGTTTGTGACATGGGATGGATGCGATTCGGACATTTCTGACAGGTCGGCTGACTCACCAAGTCACCTCCCGTTGTGCGCAGCGACAGGTCTCTTGACGCAAGGGAATGGTCTTGCAGAGATGCAGGGGGAAAAGCTTGTAGGAAGACGAACTGTAGCGCTACCGAAATCAGGTGGATGAACTCAGGCGGGAAAACGAGAAATCGGGCGGGATGCGCAACAGGTAGTATACGCAGGAGGCGAAGGTTGCTTAAGGTAGAATTCGCAGGAGGCCAATCAGGCAGAAGTTGAAGCAGGAGGGATAAAAAGCGTGAATCAGCTGAGTAGGAATTGGCTGGGCGGGAATTCGGTTAAGTCGGTTACGCGATGACACCACCTCGACCACCACGACCACGACCACGACCATGATTTCTTTATATATATATATATATATATATATATATAAGTTTGTGTGTGACCTTGTATATGTGTGTGTTTGTGTGTGTGTGTGATGTTGACAATCTATGCACCACATCAGGTACTTTATATTAGTGTGTATAAAACGTAAAAGTGAGTGTGCGTCCCTGCATGTGTGTTTGTGCTGCCGGTTCTTAACACTTTACACTCCACACCAGGTGCATTATGTGATTGGACATAATTATACAAGTGTGTGTGTGCCACCTTGTCTGTGTGTTTGTATGTGTGTGATGTCGACACTCTACACACCACACCAGGTACGTTATATTGGTGTGTGTAAATATACAAGTGTGTGTGCTACCAATACTCTAGGCACCACACCAGACACGTTTTACAGCTGTATATTAATATACAAGTGTGTGTGTGTGTGTGTGTGTGCTACCTTGTCTGTGTGTTTGTATGTGTGTGATGTCGACACTCTACATACCACACCAGGTACTTTATATTATTGTATATTAATATACAAGTGTGTGTGCGACCTTGTATGTGTGTGTGCTACCAATACTCTAGGCACCACACCAGACACGTTGTATGACTGTATATTAATATACAAGTGTGTGTGCCACCTTGTCTGTGTGTTTGTATGTGTGTGATGTTGACACTCTACACACCACATCAGGTACTATATATTAGTGTGTATAAAACGTAAAAGTGAGTGTGCGTCCCTACATGTGCGTTTGTGCTGCCGGTACTTAACACTTTACACTCCACACCTGGTGCATTATGTGATTGGACATAATTATACAAGTGTGTGTGTGCCACCTTGTCTGTGTGTGTGTATGTGTGTGTGTGTGTGTGTGTGTGTGTGCTACCTTGTCTGTGTGTTTGTATGTGTGTGTGTGTGCTACCTTGTCTGTGTGTTTGTATGTGTGTGTGTGTGTGTGCTACCTTGTCTGTGTGTTTGTATGTGTGTGTGTGTGCTACCTTGTCTGTGTGTTTGTATGTGTGTGTGTGTGTGTGTGTGTGTGTGTGTGTGTGCTACCTTGTCTGTGTGTTTGTATGTGTGTGATGTCGACACTCTACACACCACACCCGGTACTTTATATTATTGTATATTAATATACAAGTGTGTTTGCGACCTTGTATGTGTGTGTGCTACCAATACTCTAGGCACCACACGAGACACGTTGTATGACTGTATATCAATATACAAGTGTGTGTGCGACCTTGTATGCGTGTGTTTGATGTTGACACTCAACACACCACACCAGGTACGTTAAATTAGTGTTTATAAATATACAAGTGTGTATGTGCGACCTTGCCTGTGTGTCTGTGTGTGTGATGTTAACACTCTACACACCACATCAGGTACTTTATATTATTGTGTATTAAACGTAAAAGTGAGTGTGCGTCCCTGCATGTGCGTTTGTGCTGCCGGTACTAAACACTTTACACTCCACACCAGGTGCATTATGTGATTGGACATACTTATACAAGTGTGTTTGTGCCATCTTGTCTGTGTGTTTGTATGTGTGTGATGTCGACACTCCACACACCACACCAGGTACGTAATATTGGTGTGTGTAAATATACAAGTGTGTGTGCCACCTTGTATGTGTGTGTGCTACCAATACTCTAGGCACCACACAAGACACGTTTTATAACTGTATATTTATATACAAGTGTGTGTGTGTGTGTGTGTGTGTGTGCTGTCAATACTCTACGCAACACACCAGGTGCATAGTATTATTGTATATAAATATACAACTGTGTGTGCCACCTTGTATGTGTGTGTGTGTATGTGTGTGTGTGTGTGTGTGTGTGCTGTCGACACTCTACGCAATACACCAGGTTCGTTATATGATTGTATATATATATATATATATATATATGTATATATATATATATATATATATATATATATATATATATATATACAAGTGTGTGTGTGCGACCTTGTCTGTGTGTCTGTGTGTGTGATGTTGACACTCTACAAACCACACCAGGTACGTTATATTAGTGTTTATAAATATACATGTGTGTGTGAGACGTTGTCTGTGTGTCTGTGTGTGTGATGTTGACACTCTACAAACCACACCAGGTACGTTATATTGGTGTATGTAAACATACACGTGTGTGTACAACCCTGCCTGTGTGTGCAGGACCCCTTCTCCTCGCTAAATCCTCCTCGCTGCCTAATACTTGCCAAGTACCAAACAGCCAAAATAAGAGCTTCCTTAGACTTGCCAAGTATGAGGCAGCTAAAATAAGAGCTTCCTTAGACTTGCCATTATGAGGCTGCCCGTCTGAGCCGCTCCCCTCCGAGTCCTTCGCCTTGCCCACGTCTGCGGCCGGCTCCTCTTCAGCGCTTTCCTAGAACTTGCCCCCGCTGAGGCCGCCTCCCCTCAGCCGCTTCCGTTAGGCCTTGCCCAAAGTCTGCGGGCCGCTCACATACGACGTTTCTTAGATGCGTGCCTACTGTCTGGAGGAAGCTTACCTCCGCGCTTAGTCCTTAGCTCTTGCCCAGTTTGAGGCGCCCCCGACGCGCTTCCTTCGCGTGCCCCCCTGTTGACGGCAGCGCCACCTAAGGTTCCTTAGCACTGACCCGTATGCGGGCCCGCTCCCCTCGCGTCTTCGCCTTGCCACGTATGAGGGCAGCTCCACATACGCGCTCCGTAGACCCTGCTAGCGTCTTCGGCCGTGCATAACAGCTGCCTCACAATTATTAGTACCGCCCACCAAGTGGCCCTTCCTCCCGGGCCCACCCATGTATATGATCACGTTCTTCTGGGCTCAGCCATGAAAAGGCGATTTCACATGGCCCACCTTCATTAGTCTTCTATGGGCGTGCCTCGTGTTCAATGGCCAACCTTAAAAGCGTTTTGCTTAAAGAGTCGCCCTTTCCAAGAGTTGCCCCTTTTAAATAGTGGCTCGTTGTAACCCAGTGCGGGATTCAGCACCCCGCCGGCCCCTTTTTAAAAACCAATGTAAATCCGAAGGGGGGGGAACGGGGTCCCATAAGGTGCCTCCGAGGGGGCCAACCCCCCCACCCCTCCTGAAATAGAGGGGAGGCGGGGGGGGGGCATATTTCTCTCCCTCAAGGGCTATGCCCTAACCCCACAGTGTAGAGGTGATTTATCCATTCCGTTTCCTTAAAGTTACGGCCCCTGGGAAAGCTAGTACCGCCCCCAGGCGGACTAGCGGACTCCCCAAAGGGGGGGATACTCCAGGTACCGGCCCTCCTGGTACCGGCCCTCTGGCAGCGGGTGTAACGGAAGAGGGGTGCGAGGTGAGAATCCGAGGGCATGGAAGAAGTGGGGGTGCGAACCAAGAGGGGTGGGAAGAAGAGGGATGTGAAGAAGAGGGGGTAAACGACGAGGGTTGCGCAAGCAGCGGGATGTGCAGAAGCGGGGTGGAAAGAAAGGGGCTGAGCAGAAACTGGATGTGCAGACGAGGGCTGAGGCGACGCGGGCTGTGCAGACCGGCAGAGGGCTCCGCGGCGCAGCGGGGTGAGCAGCAGCGGGCTGTGCCGACGCGGATGCGAAGCAGAGGGAGGTGACGCAGCGGGTTGAGGCGCAGCGGAGGCGACGCAGAGGGCTGTGAAGCCGCAGCAAGAACGCGGGTTGCGGCGACGAGGGGTGAGACGGCGAGGGATGTGCGCAGAGGCGGAGGAGAAGCGGGGTGAGCAGAAGCGGAGGGAAGAAGTAGGGTAGCGAGGAGAAGAGGGGTGAGACGAGAGGGATGTGAAGCCGAGGGCCTGCGGAGAAGAGGGGTGCGACGCAGAGGGTGTGAAGACGAGGGGTGAGACGACCGCGGGCTGAGGAGACGAGGGGTGCGCCGCACGCGGGGATGTGCCGAGAGGGTATCGCGCGCCGCGGGAGTTCAGACGCGGGGTGCGACGCCGAGGGGTGAGGCCGCCAGCGAGGTGTGAAGCAGAGGGCTGAGGAGCCGAGGGGTGCGCGCAGAGGCTGTGCAGACGAGGGCTGAGGAGACACGAGGGGTGCGCAGCAGGGGATGTGAAGAAGAGGGGTGAGAAGAAGAGGGATGTGAAGAAGAGGGGTGAGAAGAAGAGGGGTGAGAAGAAGAGGGATGTGAAGAAGAGGGCTGAGGAGAAGAGGGGTGAGAAGAAGAGGGATGTGAAGAAGAGGGGTGAGAAGAAGAGGGCTGAGGAGAAGAGGGGTGAGAAGAAGAGGGATGTGAAGAAGAGGGGTGAGAAGAAGAGGGATGTTAAGAAGAGGCGTGAGAAGAAGAGGGGTGAGAAGAAGAGGGATGTGAAGAAGAGGGGTGTAAAGAAGAGGGGTGAGAAGAAGAGGGCTGAGGAGAAGAGGGGTGAGCAGCAGCGGGGTGCGACGAGGAGTGAGGGAGAAAGTTAGCGGAGGTGAGACGAATCGTGAGGTGAGAGCCGCGTGCGGTGAGAACCGAAGGTGAGGTGAGGTGCGAAGACGAGCGCGGTGAGACGCCGCGGGTGTGACACGAGGGGTGCGTAGACGCGTTATGTGAGAAGCTGGGTGTGCGGCGCGACGGCGCGGTTGCGTTGGGGGGGCACGCCCAGGGTGGGGGCCCGCCCCCCCCGCTCCTCTTGCAATTCTCATGGTTCGGCAGGTCTGCGTCGTCGACAGTCCGTTCGGAGTATGTCGGGGGTGGATTCTCGGCTCCCGCACAGCCGGGGCCCCCTGCCGAAGTTTGTGCGTGCAGGGGGGGCCGGGGTGGGGACCCCCGCCCCCCACGCATCGTGACTGATTATCTGGTGTTAGTGCGCGGTCTGAAGTATCTCGCAACTTGGTCCGTCGGAGTATGTCGGGGTGGACTTTCGGCCTCATGACCGCCGGGGGGGTGCCGCCGTGTGTGGTGCAGGGGGGGGCGGGGTGGGCCCCCGCCCCCTCCCCCCCGCATCTGCCTGCCGCCCTTCTCTCTGTGTTCGGGGCGGTATGAGTCTGTCGGTTATAAGTCGGCGAGTCGGTCTGGGGTGCCTTCTCCGGCCTCCCGCCCAGTGGGGTCTGCCGACGTTTGGGTTTGGGAGGGGGGGTCCCCAGCCAACGCGTCCCTCCTTACGGTCCGGTATATCTGTGTTAGTTCAGGGATGAGTCTGTCGGTTCAGTGGGTCTGTAGGGGGTGACTTCTGTGCTGCACGCCCCGCCGCGGTCCTGCCTCCTTTGTGGGTGAGGTGCCGGGGGGCGGGAAGGGGGGGCCCCCCTCGCCCACGCCTCCTGCCTTGCGTTCCTCTCTGTGCTAGTGTGGGGGAGTCTGCTGGTCAGTCAAAGTCTGTGAGTGGGCGGGTGCGATTGATGCCCCCCGGCCCCCGCGGTGTTGCGCCGTGGTGGGCGTGAGGTGCGTTGGAGCGCGGGGGGTTTAGGCGGGGGGAGGACCCAGCCCACCCCTCCTCGTCCCTATAGCTCCCACTCTATGTGTTCGGCGGGGTTCTGTGCGTCGTGCTGGTAAGTCGGCGTCTGTGGGGGTGCGTTCTGGACTCCGGGCCGTCGAGGTGTTTGCCCGGCTGTGGCCGACACGGTGAGCTTGGCCCTGTAGTGATGGGGGGCGGGCAGTGGGCGACCCCGCCCCCCCTCGCCTCCTCCCTGGCCGTGCTCCCCACGTGTTCGTCGTTGGCGTGCGGTCTGCTGGTCGTAACCGTCTTGTGCGCGGTGCGTGATGCCACCTTTAGTCGCGGCACCGGTTGTTCGCCGGCCGTCAGATGGCCTTGAAGGTGAGCTTGAGGAGAGGATGGGCGGGAAGCTTTGGGTCGCGGGGAGGTGCGGGTGGGTACCCTGTAGTCCACTCTGCCTACCCGCCGCCGTCACCCAACGTATTTCGAGCCAGCGGTGAGTGTGGGTGTGTTGAAAGCGGGGGATGGTGGTGAGGAGAGGGAGACGATGGGATACGTGGGGGCGGGGGGAGGCAGCCGGGACGGCGGGGGGGTCACCGTAACCTCTTCCTTTTCAGTTCCGAGTTAGTGGGCGAGCGAGACTGGTAACAGAGGTAGTTGTTCGTCCTTGGGGTGGGGGAGGGCGCCGAGGGCACAAGGGGGGGCGGTGTGTGGTGCGGCGGGGTCCAGGGGGGGGGGGGGGGGGGGGGGGGGGGGGGGGGGGTGGGGGGGGGGGGGGGGGGGGGGACCAAACTACCTTATCCACAAACGCCGCCTTCCTGCCCACCATAGTGACAATTGGGGGGGTCTGGAGCGGTGCGTTGCTGCCGCCCCTGCCCTCGAGGTGCTGCAGACAGATGCTCCCGCCCCTGTGGAGTGCGTGTGAGTTTCGGTCGGGTGGCGTTGAGGCGGGGGGGAGGAGGTGACTTGGTGAGGTTGGGCGTGAGGTGGTTTCGGGTCCGGAGGTTGCGCGCGGGGGGGCGGGAGGTGCTGTGCGGTGTGGCGTGCGGGCGTTTCGGGTCGGCGGTGCGGAGGGGGGGCGGCGGTGTGCTGCGGTTGTGGCGTGAGGTGCGTTCGGGTCCGGAGTGAGGCGGGGGGGCGGGGTGCTGCTGAGGTTGGGAGGGCGGTGGTGTTCCGGGTTCGAGTGAGGCGGGGGCGGGGGCGGCGGGTGCTGCTTGCGGGGTGTGGCTTGCGGTGCGTTTCGGGGGCCGGTCGGCAGTGCGGCGGGGAGGGGAGGCGAGAGTGCTGTGGGGTTGTGGAGTGCGGTGCGGGTAGGGTTAGGCGTGAGGCGGGGGGCGGAGGTGTGCTGAGGCGTGGAGTGAGGTGAGTTTAGGGTCAGGAGTGAGGAGGGGGGGGGGAGGTGCTGCTGAGGTTGTGGCGAGCGGTGCGTTTAGGGTCGGCGTGGGAGGGGGCGGCGTTGTGCTGAGGTTGTGGAGTGCGGTCGTTTCGGGTCAGGCGTGCGGCGGGGGGGCGGCGGCTGGGTTTGCTGCTGAGGTTGTGAGTGCGTGTTGAGTTTAGGGTCAGGACGTGCGGCGGGGGGCGGGAGGTGCTGCTGAGGGGTGTGGAGTGAGGTGGCGTTAGGGTTCAGGGCGTGCGGCGGGGGGAGGAGGTGTGGCTGCGGTTGTGGATTGCGGTGGTTTCGGGTCGGGAGTGTGGGGGGGGGAGCGTTGCTGCTGCGCGTGGCGTGAGGTGAGTTGTAGGGTCAGCGTGAGGGCGGGGGGGCGGAGGTGCTGTGAGGGTTGTGACGAGCGGTGAGTTTCGGGTTCCGGCGTGAGGGGAGGGGGGGAGGAGGTGCTGCTGAGGTTGTGGAGTGAGGTGAGTTTAGGGTCAGGAGTGAGGAGGGGGGGAGGAGGTGCTGCTGAGGTTGTGGAGTGAGGTGAGTTCGGGTCCGGCGTTGAGAGGGTGGGCGGCGGGGCGTAGGGGGGGTGCGCCGTCGTGGGGTAACATGAGATTTTGGGGGGGGGGGGGGGGGAGCCAGCCAAAGCTAAACCAAAGTAAAGCCAGAGTGGGTGTGAGGTTGAGTGGCGAGTGGCGAGTTGTTGTCCCATTTTTGTTTTAGTTGTAACTGTTTGTGAAAGGAATTTCACCCCAGGAAGTGGGTCCCCCAAACAAACCAGGGACACAGAGGATTCAGTTTGAATGGCGTTGCCAGAAAAACAAAGTAAGCCCTAGGTGTTGCTGAAATTATGAAGTGAGGTGAGGTTGTGGTCAGGACGGGGGCTTAGGACAAGACGACTAGGCCAAAGAAAGCTCAACAAAGCTAAGAGCAACATAACAAGGAAAACAAAACAACAAATACAAAACCACAAAAACAAACATATGAGCCAAGTCAACCCAACACCCACACCCCTGTCCACCCATTTCCAATAGGAATCTACACCAGCACCTATTGCCATATCAAGGTTGAGAGTGGAGTGGCTGGTCATGCTCATCCCCTCCCCTTCCAGCAACCAACACTCAACCAACACACACCACCAGCAACCAGCAATCAACCAACTAACCAACACACCAAACCAACAACTAACCAACACCTATTCCCTATCCGGATTGAGAGTGGAATGGCTCCTCTCCCTATCACTACTGGGGGTCATGCTCATCCCCTCCCCTTCCGGCCAACATTATACTTACACCCAACCAATCAACCAACAAACCAACAAACACCAACCAACAACTAATCAACACCTATTCCTTATCCAGGTTGAGATTGGAGCTGCTCCCCTCCCCATCACTGGGGGGGTCATGCTCATCCCCTCCCCTTCCAGCAACCAACAATCTACCAACACCCAACCAACCAACACCAAACCAACACCAATTACCCTATCCAGGTTGAGAATGGAGGTGCTCCCCTCCCTATAACTGGGGGTCCTGATCACCGCCTCCCCTTCCAGCCCGAGCCTTTAGCTCTAGAGCAAGCTAACACAGATCAGCCAACCCATGAGCTAGCGCCCCCACCTGGTACTGCATGTACCGTCAGTGCCGCCCAGCTGGCTGCCGTGCCAGGCTGTCAACTAACTGCTGACATAGGCAGCATGCTCAGCTCCCACCTTGATGAGCTGTCACGCTTGCAAGGATATCGCCAGCTGGCAAAAGCAGCTCGGGAGGTGGCGGCTGATGCAGGAGTGGCTCCGAGACCAAAGGCGAAGCGGCGAAAGAGGCAAGGGGATGATGACGAGGTACAACCCATGGGGGGCGAGGACAACGCCACCTTGTACACCACCCAGGCCCCCCTTATTGCGGCCCACGACGAGGTACAAACCATGGGGGGCGAGGACAACGCCACCTTGTACCCCACCCAGGCCCCCCTTATTGGCGCCCACGTCAAGGAACAACCTCTGGGGGGCGAGGGCAACGCCACCTTGTTCCCCACCCAGGCCCCCCTTATTGGCGCAGAGACCGCCTATGACCGCCTATGGGGTCAGGAAGGGTCTATTCTGCCCAGCTTCCGCACGGCCCCCTGCCTGCCCAACCAACCCACGCACCAGGGAACAGCTTAGACCGACAGGCTGTAGCTGTAGAAAAGAACAGCAATGGCAGCACACCCCAGCATCGAACATCAGCAGACCTGACGGAACTGTCAGGGTGGAGTAGAGAGGAAGATCGTGCTATTCTGGATGCTGTTCTCAAACAGGTAGAGCACAATTTTTCAGTTGTAAAATGAATGGATGAAAACATGAATAGATCAATGAAGAAGCAATTGCATTTGTGAAGAAATGAATGTATTGATGCATCCGGATGCATGTATATTTGAAGTCCCCCTTGACTCCATCAAGCTGCGGTCGCATTTATAGTCCTGTAGGGTACCAGGAAAATGTAACCAGCAGCAGCAGCAGCACTAACATCAACAGCAGGAGCAGCATCACCATCATCGCCATTATGATCACCACCACCACCATCGTCATCATCACCACCATCATCATCATTGTCCCCGCCGCCATCATCATCTGACCACCACTTGGAGGGATGCCAAGCCACCCACCAACCAACTGATAGTTATTCCAACCACCACTTGCAGGGATGCCAAGCCACCACATTATCGGCTCTAGCTGGCCTTCAGGTATGGCAGCACAGCCGTAGCGGTCAGCAGTTAGAGGGAAGGTACCATGATCTGGCACAGAGGGCCTTGAAGGCAGCTATGGAGAACATGTGATCCAGGAACATTTTGTGTGCTACAATGCAGAGATGGCCTGGTCCCCACCAACCACCACATTTGCAGCCTGTACTTCAATACTTGATAGTCAAAGGCCGGGTCCCCAAATCCCTGTATAGTGCTTAATTAGTGTTTTTCTATTTCTCAGTCGACTTTTGTCCAGCTGACATACAATTTGTTTACTGCTGACTCAAAGTGTTTACATGTCAATTTGTCATGTGCGGCTGCACTGCTTTCTTTTGTAATCCCGTTCACCAGACTCGAGAGAAACGGCAATGGTTTGATTTCATGATCCATCAGCCTTCAGGCTGCTCACGGTCTGCAGGCACATTGTATGTATGTATGTTACAGTCCAGGGGTAGGCTAAAGAGACTTGCTCAACCGTTTTATGAAGGGCTTAAACGGAAAAAACACTGATGAACTGACCCCCAAACAATCGTTTAACCGACAGGGGCCCTGAGTTCGTAGAACAGTGATAATTTAATTCTACAATATAATTTAATCATCACCTCCTGGGGTGAAAGTCCTTTCACAACTTCAAAAAAAATCACATACTGGGATGATACTTTTTTTGTGCGATTATTAGCGCATTTTTTCAAGGGGGTGGGGGTGGGGGTGGGGAGTGAAATATACAATCCCCAAAAAGCGCTGAGGCACCCTTGTGCAGACCCCCCCCCCCCCCCCCCCCCCCGGCTCCGGAACCCACTGTACAGCCAGTACCTCAGCCACCACTTCGTGCTATGGTGTCTAATTAGTCGGGGCCCCTTGGCCCCTAATATGAACACCTTCGATACTCTTCAATAATCAGGTATTCAATAACCAGGTCTTCAATCCAAGCTTCAATCGGGCATAAAATAATCAGTTATTCAATAATGTACGTATGGCTGTAGGGCACAATGTAGTCTTTTACAATATGCTGTCATCGACCACTGTAATGTAATGTAATGTAATGTAATGTAATGTAATGTAATGTAATGTAATGTAATGTAATGTAATGTAATGTAATGTAATGTAATGTAATGTAATGTAATGTAATGTATTCTCCAGAACAACGCCGGCGTATGGCTGTAGGGCACAATGTAGTCTTATGCAATATGCTGTCATCGACCACCATTCTCCAGAACAACGCCGGCGCGTCTACTAGGGATGCCTCAAGCCGCTCTTGAGCTCGCTCCCTTTGCACACACTGGGCATAATGTGTGGTGGATCTCTCCCCCAATAGCATATATGGACTGGTATTTAGTGGAGGAACACCCTAGTTCTACTCCCATGTCATTCTGAGGGCTAGAAAAAAGTGCCTGAAAAGTATCTAATTTTTTTAAAATGTCAGATTTCCTCCTCTTCTCTTCAAAGGAATCAGGATTCATGACCAGCTTCAAACTGGAGTTTTTATCCACCAATTCAGGTTCAATGTTCGTTTTCTCAAATGCTTTTTTTATCCTCAGCGTAAAACGGACATTCTAAGATGAAATGCATTTAATTGCATTAAAACTAGATAGCTGGGCAGGCACTAGTGTATGCAGCAAGCTGGGGCCACAGTGATGTAGTGCACATGTTGTTGGATGCCCCACAGCATGCCACACGTGCAGATTCTCAAGATGGAGAAGAAATAATTAATGCAGCATGCCGTGGCCACACTGAAGTAATGATCATGTGTATCGATGCCCCCCCAGGTGATGGTCCTGGTGGTCACGTGATGACGATGGTTCTAGTGGTGGTGGTGAAATGAATAAAAAACAGTTTTAACTTCGAGGATAAAGCGAGTTAGAAACAGTAGTTGGCGCATGGCCTTCCCAACGTCCTGGGGCAATATTCCGTTGAGATGGATCATCTCAAGCATCAGCATCGCGGTCTAGATATATGTTTTCCCTGGGCTGGTTTTCACCTCGTACCCGCCCGTACCATCGTACGGCGAAGTATCGCTGAGATGCGGTCATCGACGATGGGGACAGCCAGCTACTGCCCTGCGCGTTTGGGGACGGTCATCTGACGATGGGGACAGCCAGCTAGCTACTCGCAGCTACTGCCCTGCGCGCAAATCTGACTACCTGACAGCTACTATGGTTTAGGGCTTCGGCGGGCTTAGGCATGTTCATCTACGGTACAGAAGCCAAGCCCATGCAGTTCAGGCTGCCTGTATCCTGATCTCTCATGGTAACGACGCTCACAACCTCCTTCTAGCGATATGCTATAAAATACCCACCCCCGATTCCCCGAGTCCTATCCATAGCCGCTTACAAGATCCATCCCAACCCCAACGGGAGCACCCGGAAAAGAGCATCTTCCAAGGTGAGGTTGCTCCCACATCGTCGCCACCCCTAATTCCCTACGCTGTTCTGATAGCTCTGCTAGAACCGCTACATCGCTGAGCATCCCTTCTTTCTGCTCCATAAGCCTGTGTCGCTGTGCGTCCTTTTCGCTTTAGCCCCCTCTGGACCCTCTGGATCCCCCAAGTTCCCCCCGTGTCTCCATCTCTCCATTTATCTGTCCGTCTGTCCAACAGCTGCCCAGGCGTTTGAACGATTCCGACCACCTCCGCACCCACAATTTTTGTTCATAGTTGGAGTGCGCATGACTAGAGTTATCAGCATCGCAGCGGTCAAGATCCTTCGTAAAAGTTTTTCAATGTTTGTAGCTCTATTCGGCTACGAGTAGCTACTTTCTCTTCCGAAACTCCCTGCCGTTAACTCCTAAAGCGATTTTCCGTGTCGCTTGCGACACGCTCTTATAACTTGTCTTCCATGTTTCCATGTCTTGTTGTGATGATTCCCTGCGTCCGTGTCCAGAATCCCAGTCTGCCTCTAAATCAGAAACGGGCACTTATCTGTCTTTCAGGGCTGAAGTTGGCGCGGACAGATTTGCGCCTGGAGGTGAGTTTGTTTGACACATCTTCGTCTTGGCCGCTTCGTTCTCCACAATGTTTGGCTCTCTGCAAAGCTGCAAGCGAGGCGAAGTCGCGGGCAGATGCTAGAGGCTAATGCTTGCGCAACTTGCCACGCTTCTGTAGGCGCACCAGCCACGAACAGCTCCATTAGCCAATATTGTTCCGCGAGCATGGTAACTATTGCAGCGTCTCCCATGCACGCAAAGATGCACGAATAGTAGGAGCCTCTTACTGGAGGGGTCTCAGGCCCACACGTTGTCCCCCTTACCAATGCATTTAACCTCTGGGTTTGATGTCATAACTTAGGAACCAGACTCCAGGTCAAATGAGACCATGCACCATTGCAATCCCAATCCAGACATAGCTATGTCCCACCCAGACTTGCCTGCTGAGCTGACCCACACCTACACCCACACAGGTTGATGAAGTTCCCCCCAGACATGCCTGCTGAGCAAACCCACACCTACACCCCCCCACAGTCACATCCACATCATTAGTCACATCCACATAAATAGTCACCCACGCACCCACCCTTAGCGGCTAGACCACCTAACAGGGTCTAGCCACTGGCTTGGCAAGCAAGGTCTTCATAACTAGAATACTGAGGGAGTTGTCTTGTATACTTTGAGTTGTCGCCTACTACAGTTTCCCAATATGGACGGAACGAATTCCAGAACGTTCAGGGGGGCACATGATTGTGAAGGGAGGGTTGTACCTAATGTTCTGGGCTAAACATACAGACTATAAAATTGCTATTTGTGACCATCGTGGTTTAGTCTGAAAAGAGCTGATGTATTTTTTATGTTTGGACGCCATTACTTGTCAAACATTTGTTTATATGTGAATCTTTTAAACCATTCCCTACATCAAATGCCATAACTCAGAAACTACAATATGCAGTCGTGAGAGGCAGCCACAAATTTAAAAGTAGTTTTGGAAATAAATTCCAATACACAAATAAACCTTGGTCCAAATCCAAAACTTATATTCCAGAAAAATGCTCTAAAATGGTATTCTTCTAAGCTTCCAAACAATTGGGTCCAATCGGACATGTTCCAGATTACAGTGGTTGACAGAGCTGCCTAGAAGCTGGCAAGAAAAAACCTAAAAACCGCAGGCGCTCGGTTCTTCAGCCAACTCGTCCTTTCTTATTTTCATTTAGAAAGCCCTTTTTCCAACTGTACTCCTTTCCTGTCGCAGTTAACTTCCTCGGATCTACACCATGACAGCTTTTTCAGATCTTCCGCCAGATGTGGTGAAGGATATCGTTCTGCGCATCTTGTTATTGAAACTTACACAGATGCGGCTACCATCCATCAGCAACGTCGTTCTTGTTTGTCGCCAATGGCATTCTATTGTCTCAGAGAAGCTCGCCCAGATCTTGATCCACAAGTGCAATGGTAATATGCCCAGGGCCCTATCTCTTGCCCTTCGACACGAACGCGTTATTGGCATTCGGGCATTCAATGTAGCCATTGAGCTAGTGTCGAGAAGCACGTCAGTGGATGACTCTAACCAAGCCCTGTTGCATGTGTCTGGACTTGGCGGGCAGACCTGGCTCAGCTTCTGCTCACTGTCCCGCTCCATGCAGCGCATGCAGACTTTGGATGTGGGCAGGTGCTAAAGGAAGCAGCATCACGTGGCCACCATGAGATAGTTCAGATGCCGCTGGATGCCCCACACCATGCTGCACACGCAGACTGCTGTGGTGGCCAGGCACTATTGGATGCAGCACGGAGAGGCCACCATGAGGTAGTTCAGTTGCTGCTGGGTGCACCACAGCATGCCGCACACGCAGACTGCTATGGTGGCTGGGCGCTAATAAATGCGGCAGGGGGAGGCCACCATAAGGTAGTTCAGTTGCTGCTGGGTGCACCACAGCATGCCGCACACGCAGACTGTCAAAATAGTTCTGCACTATTGAGCGCTACACTACTTGGCCACCATAAGGTAGTTCAGATGCTGCTGGATGCACCACAGCATGCTGCACACGCAGACTGCCGAGATGGAGAGGCTCTAATGAGGGCAGTAGAGCATGGCCGTTATGAGATAGTCCAAATGTTGCTGAATGCCCCACTGCATGCTGCACACGCAGACTATCGAGATGGGATGTTACTAGTGTTTACTGCATCACGTGGCCACAGTGAGGTAGTTCAGATGCTGCTGGATGCACCACAGCATGCTGCACACGCAGACTGCCAAGATGGGCTAGCACTTGTTGAGGCAGCATCACGTGGTCACAGTGAAGTAGTTCAGATGCTGCTGGATGCACCACAGCATGCTGCACACACAGACTGCCAAGATGGGCTTGCACTAGTTAAGGCAGCATCATGTGGTCACAGTGAGGTAGTTCAGATATTGCTGCATGCACCAAAACATGCTGCTCACGCAGACTGTCAAGACGGGCTGGCACTAGTGAAGGCAGCATATGATGGCTACCATGAGGTAGTTCAGATGCTGCTGGATGCACCAAGACATGCTGCACACGCAGACTGTCAAGACGGGCTAGCACTAGTGAACGCAGCAACATGTGGCCACAGTGAGGTAGTTCAGATGCTGCGGAAGCACCACAGCATGCCGCACACGCAGACTGCCAAGATGGGCAGGCACTACTGGGAGCTGTAGAGGATGGCCATCATGTGATAGTCCGTATGCTGCTGCATACCCCTCAGCATGCCGCACACGGAGACAGTCAACATGGAAAGGCACTAGTGCATGCAGCATCATGTGGCCACAGTGAGGTAGTTCAGATGCTGCTGGATGCACCACATTATGCTGCACACGCAGACTGTCGAGATGGGCAGGCACTACTGGGAGCTGTAGAGGGTGGCCATAATGAGATAGTCCGTATGCTGCTGGATGCATCAGAGCATGCTGCACACGGAGACAGTCAACATGGAAAGGCACTAGTGCATGCAGCATCACGAGGCCACAGTGAGGTAGTTCAGATGCTGCTGGAAGCACCACAGCATGCCGCACACGCAGACTGTCAAGATGGGCAGGCACTACTGGGAGCTGTAGAGGGTGGCCATCATGTGATAGTCCGTATGCTGCTGGATGCCCCTCAGCATGCTGCACACGGAGACAGTGAACATGGAAAGGCACTAGTGCATGCAGCATCACGTGGCCACAGTGAGGTAGTTCAGATGATGCTGGATGCACCACAGAATGCTGCACACGCAGACTGTCAAGATGGGCAGGCACTACTGGGAGCTGTAGAGGGTGGCCATAATGAGATAGTCCGTATGCTGCTGGATGCACCAGAGCATGCTGCACGCGGAGACAGTCAACATGGAAAGGCACTAGTGCATGCAGCATCACGTGGCCACAGTGAGGTAGTTCAGATGCTGCTGGATGCACCACAGCATGCCGCACACGCAGACTGTCAAGATGGGCAGGCACTACTGGGAGCTGTAGAGGGTGGCCATAATGAGATAGTCCGTATGCTGCTGGATGCACCAGAGCATGCTGCACGCGGAGACAGTCAACATGGAAAGGCACTAGTGCATGCAGCATCACGTGGCCACAGTGAGGTAGTTCAGATGATGCTGGATGCACCACAGCATGCCGCACACGCAGACTGTCAAGATGGGCAAGCACTACTGGAAGCAGTACTCAGTGGCCACAGTAAGGTAGTTCAAATGCTGCTGGATGCACCAGAGCATGCTGCACGTGCAGACTGTCAAGATGGACAGGCACTAGTCAGTGCAGCAGATAATGGCCACCATGAGTTTGTTCAGATGCTGCTGAATGCACCACTCTATAGTGCACACGCAGACTGCCGAGATGGACAGGCACTGCTGCTAGCAGCATTACATGGCCACCATGAGGTAGTTCAGATGCTGTTGGATGCACCACGGCATGCTGCACACGCAGACAGTCAAAACGGACAGGCACTAGTGAATGCAGCATTGGGTGGCCACAGTGAGGTAGTCCGCATGTTGCTGGATGCACCTCTACATGCTGCACACGCAGACAGTCAAGATGGGCTGGCACTCCAGTATGCATCATCCGATGAAGTAGTTAGCATGCTGATGGATGCCCTCAAGGAACTTTCTTTATGACTACGAATCTGAGCTCCTAGATTCTTTGTTTCATCGTTTGCATTTCTTATACAGGAGGGAACACCATTCCACCACCCACCACATTTGCACGCTATATTTGATAATCGAAGGTCAGAACCCTAATTCCCTATCTAGACTGACCTAGAGCTTAATTATTTTTGTTCCTCTTTTCGACTTTGTCTACCTGACCAGTTGTTACTGACTCAAGGTGTTTGCTTGTGGTGTGTGTGTCTAGCTGACCAGTTGTTACTGACTCAAGGTGTTTGCTTGTGGTGTGTGTGTCTAGCTGACCACTTGTTACTGACTCAAGGTGTTTGCTTGTGGTGTGTGTGTCTAGCTGACCAGTTGTTACTGACTCAAGGTGTTTGCTTGTGGTGTGTGTGTCTAGCTGACCACTTGTTACTGACTCAAGGTGTTTGCTTGTGGTGTGTGTGTCTAGCTGACCAGTTGTTACTGACTCAAGGTGTTTGCTTGTGGTGTGTGTGCCTAGCTGACCAGTTGTTACTGAGTCCAGGTGTCTGCTTGTGGTGTGTGGCTGCACCGCAGCTTTTTTTGTCATACCATTCACGAGAGAGAGAGAGAGGACGATGGTTTGATTTCATGATCCATCAGCCTTATGACTGCTCACCGTTCAGAGGCACATTAAACCTAGATATATGGACAGGCACTAGTGAATGCAGCACGCGGTGGCAACAGTGATGTAATGAGTATGTTGCTCAATGCCTCACAGCACAGATGGTGATGGTGATGGTCCTATTGGTGGTGGTGGTGATTGTCCTGGTGGTGGTCGTTTTGATGGTCCTGGTGATGGTGATGGAGGTGTTGACAGTGGTGTTTATAGTGTTATTGGCGGTGGCGGAGGCAGAGGCAACCCAGGCAAGGCCAGCTTCGTGCCTGAGGAGTTGACAAAAAGTGACAGCAATGATAAGGACTAAGAGAGGGAGGGGCATAGAGGCAGTGGCAAAAACGGTGCCCCACCCGTGTTGCCACAACCTACAACCTTTCTCCTGGGCCTGCCTACCATCGCTTGGGATGTCGCCAGCTCACCCTCACCGGGGGGTAGGGAGGAGGGGGCGCAGCCCCCCAACAGCAGGCTGCTGGGCCTGCTCAGTTGGGCACCTGCAGCCAGCCTGGGGATGAGGAAAACGGTGGCCCCCCTCTCGCAGCCCCACCTCTCCATGCTGCATCCATCACTACCGAGGTCTCCTTCAATTCGCTTGCCTTCAATCACAGGTGCGTTCTACCTGTCTTTTTGTTTCCCTATCAATCTACCCTCATCACCACCAACATCACCAACACCACCAGCACCAAGGACGTTCTATATGTTATCCTAACTCGCGAGTACCAGACTTCCTTACCTCCTAAACAGGCTCCCCTGCCACATGGCGCCCGCCCTCAAAGCAAACAACAACACTCACTCAGATGAAATGGTTTACACTGTTTAACAGGGGTCCTGCCACGATACCTAGGCGCAGGCAATAGAAAGAATTCAATATACGGTAGCTAAAATATCAGTCAAAATGTTGGCAGTAAATAAGGCGCAAAACCATGCTCGGGTGTCTGGTCATAGGGCATCACGGCGCTTTACCCAGTGAAAAGAGGTGCTGCCCCAGACCCGTTCTAGGGCTTAATCATTTCCAATGCCTTGGAACAAGTGTGCAAGCAGGATCAATATATGTATAGGGCAATGTTCCATAATGCACTCGACAACTAAGTCCAGGATGGTCAATGCTGATGTTGCTGGCTGCCAGTTTCCACCTTAGTCACTCACTCGCTCACCCACACACTCACTGACCCACTCTTCCGCTCACCCCCACCATGATTGACCACTCAATGACTGACTGCCTTTTTTATTAACCACACAGGCTGGCCTCAAAGCAAGCAACAACAACAACACTCGCTAACTCACCCACTCTCCCGCACCCTTATTCACCACACATGATCCCTGCTACGTGGCGCCCGGCCTCAAAGCAAGCAACAACAACAACACTCAATCCCTCACTGACGCATTGAGCCACACCCCGATTGAATAGCTCACTGACTGCCTCCCTAATTACTCACACAGGCTTTCCTGCCACATGGTGCCCGGCCTCAGCCAAAAACAGCACAGGCGCCTTAAGCCCCTTCAAAGCAAGCAACACAACTTGCACCTACCACCAACAACAACAACGCGTCTAGGAGTCGGGTTGTTCAGCCCCTCCCTCTATGACCGGCCATATCTGGCCATGTGGTGCAGGAGGTTGTACAGGCTGAACCGCCCACCAGCCAGGCGGGCATAACATTAGGGGGGCTTAAGGGAGCCCTGTACGGGGGGGCCAGCTGACAGCAGTTCACTCCAGGTTACACCAACCTCCTCAACCGACTTTCTACCTTCTGCCCAGCTTCTACAGACTGACGGATCTATCAGGATGGGTTAAAGAGGAAGATCGTGCTATTCTGGATGCTGATCTCAAACAGGTGTGGCACTGGTTTTTAGATGTGCAATGATTGAATGAAGGCGTGAATAGATCAATGAAGAAGCAATTGCATCTGTGAAGAAATGAATGCACGAGAAAATGAATATATTGATACAAGAATAGATGCATGGATGGATGAATTAATGAATGCATCCGGATGCATGAAGAATCAAGTGATGAAGATTAAGAAACTGATGGCAAATTTTAAAGCCACAATCCATCATTGTTTTTTATTTCAGATTTTGTAGGCTAGGATGAGTGGCTACTTGGGTTACACAAGCCTGATTTCAGTATTGTTGCGTAGCCATCGCATGGCAGAGCTCAAAGCTTGGAGCCCGGGGGGGTCAGGGGGTTCATGTAACGCCATGCAACAAAGTAAAAATGGCAACGCAGTGGCGACGCGCCGTCCGAAGAAAACAAAGTGCAATCCACCCTCCAAATATTAACTTAATCCCACTGAACATCCCCCTAACCTAAACCCTAAACCTTAAACCCCAATCAATCAACCTGAGCACTGTTCCATTATTCCAACCAGCATTAGCAGGGATGCCAAGCCACCCACCAACTGTTTTATTTTAAGTCTTCCTAGACTCCATCAAGCTGCGGGCGCATCTATAGTCATGTAGGATACCAGGAAAATGTAGCCAGCACCATTAGCATCACCATCATCACCAACACCATCATCATCATCACGGCCACCATCAATGTCATCGTTGTCGTCGTTATCATCCGACCACCGCTTGCAGGGATGCCAAGCCACCCACCCGCCAACTGTTCTCTTATTCAAACCGCCACTTGCAGGGATGCCAAGCCACCCACCCGCCAACTGTTCTCTTATTCCAACCGCCACTTGCAGGGATGCCAAGCCATCACATTCTCAGCCTTAGCTGGCCTTGGGGTATTGGGGCAGCACAGCCGTAGCAGTCAGCAGCTAGAGGGAAGGTACCATGAGTTGTCACAGAGGGCCTTGAAGGCAGCTATGGAGAACATGTGATCCAGGATCATTTTGTGTGCTACAGTACAGAGGTAGTCTGAAAGGCTGAAGGGACATGTCCAACCTCGGAAAATCAAGAAGAATTGTAGATTACCAGCATGGCCTAATTACCGTATGACATGCAATCGATAAAGTGGTTCGGACTACATTGTAGGCACTAAGTAAAGGGAGGAGTGTAATGAATTGCTACATGCAATGGTTTTCAGGCAACTCTGGGCTACTCACTGCCTTCCAAGTCCCACCTTGCGACGGTACCCAAGGAAAGCAGGGAGCAAGGTAAGCGGATTAGACAGTTTAAAGACTTGCACAGGGAGGAGGGCCTGCTTTTGACTGACATTCAGGTAGTTTATAACTTAAACTTCAACTTGGTTCCATAGCTCCGGCCACTTGGCTTGACTGAAGCTATGCTCATGTCTATTATTTGTGTGTTTCTCTTCACAGTTCACACTCCCAGAAACTCATTAAATATTTTTTCAGATCGAATTTGATCAAGCTTCTCTTAAAATCTACAATCTGATAAGGTAATTAGCAAGGTTGCCCCTAATGCTGCGTAGAGTGTCACGGACGCAACGAGGTTGGTTGCTTGCCAAGGAGCAGGTATTGAAACAGGCTGCGAGTCGAGAAGCAGATTCCCCCCACCCCACCCTACCAAACACTTCTGCATTCCAACATGATTGATGAAGCACTTCCTGGCAGGGGATATTCTTTAGGTCGGACAGGGTCAGTCTATGACTGGTGGCGTGATCTCTCAGACACCCACAGAAAGTAAACCAAGGGTATGGGGACCACCCCCACACACATACCCATATTTGAACTGGACAAGTCTTTAAATTGATTATCAGCTGAGTTGGCTCCCTGGGTTCAGAGGATATCGTACAGGGGGACTTGCCATTGGAAAACGATGCAATGAGCAGACCAGAGTTGGTCGAAAAACATGTAACAATCCTATGGACACTGCTACCTGTATTAATTTTACTGCAAGATAGTGCCGATTAATATGCATGCCAGTCAAGGTTTGGTGCTGGCAGCAAGCCAACCAGCATGTGGCTAGCCATGTGATGGAGTGGCAACGCCATTCGAACTGAATCCTCTGTGTTGCTGGTTTGCGTTGGGAGACCCACCTCTTTGGGTGAATTCCGTTTACAACCTAAAAAAGGCCCATCTTGGCATGTGTGTTAGAAGACGCCAGTTAGAGCTCGACATAGGTCCGATACATCCGTAGACAAAAACCTGGTTTGATTGGTCTATCCTTGCAAGTGGAACCCTCCCCAAATAACTTGAAGAGAACACTGGTCACACATACAGCTTTGCACCAAGTAAGTTCAGCCTTGCTAGAGTCACACGTGGACCCCCCACCCCCACCCCCACACACACTGGTGACTGCTTGTTATGCCCATGAGTTGGGTGGGAGAGTCTCACAAGCAAAAAGGTGTTTGTTAACACCTCCATCTTTGACAACCTGAGAATGTTGTGAGATTCAAATGTAAAGTTTGAATGTGTGAGTGAGTGGATGAGAGTTTGTGTGGGTGTGTGCACCCATGGGTAGGTGGGGACTGCTAACTATCCGACCGGCAAAACAGCCCCACCAGATAGAGCCGGAGAAAGAGCGGTTAAAGTTCGTTGGGGCGGTTGGGACCTGCCTCGTAATTGAAGCAACCTTTTTCGCAACGAATCAAGGCCGAGGAAAGCAGGAAGCTCATTGCGCAACGATTCTCGTGGAAACTTGATAGGACGATAACGTTCTTCACCCAATTATTATCATATATCCCGCACTAGCTTTCAACGTCTCAGTTATCGCCTCGGAGTCCTGCGCCTGCTCAAGTAGCTGACTCGTCATCCTTACGTTGAACGCGCACAAAAGCATCGGGGAGCTCTGGTCGAGGTGATCCGACGGGTCGAAGGTAACAACTAAGGGATTCAATGCCGGGAAGGTTCTCATTTGTGCTATTTGTTAGGTGCCACCAGTGATTTATATTCCACCTGGACTGAACTGGGGGGTTCATGCGATTTTATGCAACAAATACTGCGGGATTCAGAATGGTAATTATTGTTGCCTCTCCCATGCGCGCGAAGATGCTCGAATTAGTCGGAGGGTCTGAAGGTCGCACGTTTCCCCCTTTCCCAAGACATTTATGATAACTCCTGGGTTTGATATCATAACCTAGGAGCCAGACTCCAGGTCGAATGAGACCTTGCACCAAAGCAACCCCACTCCAGCCATTGCTCTGTGTCACAAGAAGGCACAACGCGATCTCCCACACAGTCTTGCCTGCGGAGCTGACCCTCATCCCCACACACCCACGCACTAGGCTTGTTCATAAGTATTAGTCATCTTCGTAAAATTGCCACATGTCAACAACCACCTGAAACTACTTGGGTAATATTTAGGCATATAACACAAATGATGGCTCATATTAGGCATGGGTCATCATGTGTTATGAAGCAATGACTAGGCAGCTCTAAACTAGTTCCTCCATTGTCCCCTTTGGATTCTCAAATTTACATGGGTGTTGGGGCATTTCACAAGCACCCTATATTACACAAGGTACACCGGCTCCAAATTGTGTCTTGCATCCATAGGTGTACTTGGGGGGTCAGACTAGTAAGCATGTTGTGCTACTCTGGTGCTATTGTATTTCGTGGCACACACATAGACCTAAACGTGTACAGACCCCAGCATGTAGCCCCCTAGATGAGCACTTGACCCATTGCATGGAGATCCATCCCATCAAATTTGCATGGGTGCCACATGTGCATGCAATATGAGTCTAATATACCCACCATGAGAGAAACACCTGTATCCCTCCATCGCGAGACGCGCTGCAGAGGGCCGGAAAGCGCTAAGATAAAATAACAGGTTTGGAGCCTCGTAATAGATTACCCGGATGAACGTCACCACTGGACCTTGCTCGTTATTAGATAAAGGTTTTACCCAGCGCAGTTAGTTTGGACCCCAAACCCCCGGAATGGCACTGTGTGGGAGACGAAATATGCGGAAAGGCTTCATAGGTTACTTTATTTTGGAAGCGACTGATACTACTGAACACGCCTACTTCCACACAGGATGCTGAAGTCCCATCCAGACGTGCCTGCCAAGCTAACCCACACCTACACTCCGCCACATCTACACACCCAAACCCACACCTTCACACCCACACCCACACCCACACCCACAGACACATCTGCATCAACACTCACCCATGCACCCACCTTGTGGCTAGTCCACCTAACGGGGTCCAACCACTTACTCAACTCAGCAAGGAAGGTCTTGGATGCTTTTAGTTATCCCCTACTAGAGTTGCCCAACATGGAAGGGAAAACTTCTAGTAGGGCATACGATTGTTAAGGGAGGGTTGTACCTATTGTTCTGGGATAAATATATAGACTATCAAATTGCTATCTGTAACCATTGCTGTTGAGTCTAGGTCTATTACTTTCTTTCCCATGTTATAAAACAAGCTGAGGTCCTTTTAGGCGGAGCTTCCTCTTCAAGGGGGCGCGCACCCCGTTGTCCATCTGAGCGTGTGATCATCTGACTGAGACGAAGCCTGACACGTCAACCAACGGTCTCGTAACCTAACTCGCTTCCGTTGCCACTTGTCCCTCCTTTGCGAACACACTCCGATATTTTTTAACGTCGCTTGAAACGCTGCAGAGAACCTGTTATATTTGGAGGCCATTACTCGTCAAACATATGTTTTTATGTGAATCTTTTTGGACCATTCCCCACCACGAATATCATCACTCAGAAACTGAAACATGCAGTTATGAGAGCAGCCACGAATTTTTAAGTAGTTTTGAAAAATAAAAAAAACTGGGTCTAAATCTCAAACTTCAATTCCAGACAAACGCTCCTACTTTGTAATCTTCTAACCTTCAAATAATTTGGATCCAATCAGACACGGTCGATTTTATTCATGAAACACACTCCAGTGGTTTACGGAGCTGTCTAGAAGCTGGCAAGAAAAAACTAGAACCCCCGAAAAAACTATCTTCTTCTCAATTCTTCTACTACTCTTCTACTTTGCTACTATTCCTTTCTTCTTTTCATTGAATTTGAATTTGAATATGCACATGGTTCTTAGCCAACTCCTCCTTTCTTCTTTTCATTGAATTTGAATCGTTACATGGTTCAGCCAAGTCCTCCTTTCTTCTACTTCTCTACCACTCTACTACTACTCCATTCTTCTTTTCATTTAATTTGCATTTAAATTTGGACATGGCTCATTAGCCAAATCCCCCTTTCTTCTTTTCATCCGACTTGATTTTAAATTGTTACATAGTTCTTCAGCCAACTCCTCCCATCTTCTTTTCATTGAGAAAGCCCTTCATCCAACTGATCAACTGTACTCCTTGCCTGTCGCAGTTTACTTCCTCGGATCTGCACCATGACAGCTTTTCCACATCTTCCATCAGATATGGTTAAGGACATCGTTCTGTGCAGCCTTACACAGGAGCGGCAATCCTCCATCAGGGACGTCGCTCTTGTTTGTCGCCCCTGGCGCTCTATTGTCTCCGAGAACCTCGCCCAGATCTTGATCCACAAGTGTAATGGCTGTATGCCCGGGGCCCTATTTCTTGCCCTTCAGCATAATCAACTTAGGGCATTTGACGTGGCTATTGAGCTAGTGTCGAGAAGCACGTCATTGGATGACTCTAACCGAGCCCTGTTGCTCGTGTCTCATTACGGGCGGCCCGAACTGGCTATGCTTCTGCTCACTGCCCCGCACCATGCAGCGCATGCAGACTGCCGAAATGGGCAGGCACTAGTGTATGCGGCAGAGGGTGGCCACAGTGATGTAGTTCAGATGCTGCTGGATACACGACAGCATGTTGCACACGCAGACAGTCAAGATGGAGAGGCACTGTTGTTGGCAGCAGTGGGTGACCATAGTGAGGTAGTTCGCATGCTGCTGGATGCCCCAGAGCATGCTGCACATGCAGACAGTCAAGATGGATTGGCACTATTGAATGCAGCAGAGGATGGCCACAGTGAGGTAGTTCAGATGCTGCTGGATGCACCACAGCATGCTGCACACGCAGACAGTCAATATGGATTGGCACTATTGAATGCAGCAGAGGATGGCCACAGTGAGGTAGTTCAGATGCTGCTGAATGCACCACAGCATGCTGCACACGCAGATAGTCAAAATGGAGAGGCACTAGTGAATGCAGCAAGGGACGGCAACCCTGAGATAGTCCAGATGCTGCTGGATGCACCACAGCATGCTGCACACGCAGACTGTCGAGATGGATTTGCACTACTATGTGCAGCATGTAACGGCTACATTGAGATAGTTCAGATGCTGCTACATGCCCCACAGCATGCTGCACAGGCAGACTGCCAAGATGGGCAGGCACTAGTGGATGCAGCAGAGGATGGCCACAGTGAGGTAGTTCAGATGCTGCTTGATGCACTAGAAAATGCTCCACACGCAGACTGCCAAGATGGAGAGGCACTAGTGAAGGCAGCAGAGGGTGGCCACAGTGAGGTAGTTCAGATGCTGCTTGATGCACCAGAAAATTCTGCACATGCAGACTGTCAAGATGGAGAGACACTTGTGCATGCAGCATATAATGGCCACCCTGAGATTGCTCAGATGCTGCTGGGTGCACCACAGCATGCTGTACACGCAGACTGCCAAGATGGAGAGGCACTAGTGAGAGCAGCAAAGGGTGGCCACAGTGAGGTAGTTCGCATGTTGCTGGATGCTCCTCAGCATGCCGCACGCGCAGACTGTCAAGATGGGCTGGCACTCAAGGGTGCATCATCTGATGAAGTAGCTCGCATGTTGATGGATGCCCACAATCGACTCTCAAGGGACAATGAGTACGAACTGAAGCTCCTAGATTGTTTTGTTATATCCTTTGCATTTGTTTTACTATAGGGAATACCGTTCCATCACCCACCCCATTTGCAGGCTAAACTTGATAATCGGATGTCAGGTCCCCAACTTCCTTTCTAGAGCTTAATTGGTGTCTTACTTTTTAGTCGACTTTTTCTAGCTGATTAGTTGTTACTGCTGACTCAAGGTGTTTACTTGTCCTGTGTCGCTGCACCACATTTGCAGGCTGTACTTGATGATAAATGGGCAGGTCATTAAGTAGAGCTTGGTGTGCTTTCCTTTTTTGGAGTTGACTTTTGTCTAGCTGACCAGTTGTTACTGCTGTGTCAAGGTGTTTACTCGTTCAGAGCGGCTGCACCTCAGCTTTGTTTTGTAACACCGTCCACAAGAGAGAGAGGAAGATGCAGGCACATCAAACATAGATAGATGGACAGGCACTAGTGTATGCAGCAGGCTGGGGCCACAATGATGTAGTGCCCATGTTGTTGGAAGCCCCACAGCATGCCACATGTGCAGATTCTCAAGATGCAGAAGCACTAGTGAATGCAGCACGCCGTGCGTGGCCACAGTGAAGTTATGATACTCTTGCTTGATGCCCGTAATGATGATCCTGGTGGTGGTGGTAGTGATCATGGTACTAGTAGTGGTGGTTGTGGTGAGGATGGTCCTAGTAGTAGTGGTGGTGGTAGCGGTGGTGGTGAAATAATGAGGGTGTTGGCAGTGGCGGAGGTGTAGGCAACCCAGGGGAGGTTAGCTTCGTGCTTGAGGAGTTGACAGAAAATGACAGTGACGATAACTCGATAAGGGCGAAGAGGGGGAGGGGCATGAAGGAGGCCGCAACAAAAATGGTGCTCCACCTGTGTTGCCACAACCCACAACCTGTCTTCCGGGCCTGCTTACCATCGCCCTAGATGCTTTCAGATCCCTTTCAACGGCAGGGGGAGGGGGGGGCCAGCCCCCCCAACAGCATCCTGTTGGGCCTGCTCAGTGGGGCATTGGAGGGGGGGGGGGGGGGGGGGGGGGGGGGGGGGGGGGGGGGGGCAGCCCCCCTCAACAGCATCCTGTTGGGCCTGCTCAGTGGGGCATTGGAGTGGGGCATTGGAGGGGGGGGGGGGGGCAGCCCCCCCCAACAGCATCCTGTTGGGCCTGCTCAGTGGGGCATTGGCGGTGGGGGGGGGGGGGGGGGGGGGGGGGGGGGGGGGGTGGGGGGGGGGGGGGGGGGGGGGGGGGGCACCCCCCTCACCAAGCATCCTATTGGGCCTGCGCAGTGGGCATTGGAGGTGGGGGGGGGCTAGCCCCCCCAACAGCCATCCTGTTGGGCCTGCTCAGTGGGGCATTGGCAGCCAGCCTGGGGATGAGGAAACGGTGCCCCCCTCCTAAAGGTGCCCCCCTCGCTGCAGCCCCCCCATGCCCCCCTCGTCTCATCCCCACCTCTCCATTCTGCTTCCATCACTACCGGGGTCTCCATCAAGTCGCTTGTCTTCAATTCCAGGTGCGTTCTACATGTCCTCTTTTTGTTTCGATCTATCTATGCAGATATATTATCTTTCTCTCTGTGTATCTATCTGCCACTCTGATTATGTTTCTATCTATCTATGCAGATATATGCACATATTTATCTGATGAAGTATCTGCCTGCCTGTCTGCATCTATCTACGCCTCTATCTTACTGAATGCATGAATGAAAGAATTAATGGATGATTGAATGAAGGAATGAATGACAAAATAAGAAGCAAATTTCTGACTGACTGACTGACTGACTGACTGACTGACTGACTGACTGACTGACTGACTGACTGCATCTATCTACGTCTCTTATCTCACTGAATGCATGAATGGATTGATGAATGAATGACCAAATAACAAGCAAATTTTCTGCCTGCCTGACTTCCTGCCTGACTGACAGGCTATCTGCCTACACACCTTTCCTTCCAGGCTCTCCCGCCACATGGTGCCCCACCTCAGCCAACAACAACAACAACAACAACCACAACCACATATTTTACTGCTGTCTCCCCAACTATTGACTACCTCATTCTTAACTCCCTACACATGTTACCCTGCCACATGGCGCCCCACCTCAGCCAACAACAACTCGGACGCCTTCAGCCCCTTCAAAGCAAACAACACTCACTCACTCACTCACTCACTCACTCAGATGTAACGGCTTACTCTCATGACTGCGGTCCTGCCGCAACACATAGGCTCAGGCAATATGACACATTCAGTGTAGCTTAAATATCAGTCAAGTGTTTGCAGTAAAAAAAGGTGCAAAACTATGTTCGGGTGTCCGGTCAGGGAGAAGAACAAGCTAGACAAGGCATGGGGGAATAAATACGAACTAGTCCTATGCAACGTCGTTAGCCCTAATAGTGTGCAACTAATTTAGCCAAACCCAGCCAAACTTAGCCAAAATAACCCAGAAAAAGTGCTATGTGTCAAGGAGAGTGTTGCCATGCATCATGCTAACCTTTTTTGGCAATTGTGTATGATCTGCCTATCATGAGTTCATGATAAAGTACCTCATTACTGCGGAAGCAAAGGGAGACAGCTGTATTATCATATCAAAGCTTTACATTGGAGGGAAATAATTATACAAGTACATAATAACATAACAGAATATGGCAAAATCCTGGATGGTTCTGTCCAAACTCTAGACCATTGTTTATTTTGTTTGCTACGTAGGGTAGCTTCCTACCAGCTTCATCATGTATTCATGTATTCATGTCAGCCTCCAGACACTTCTACGCTAGGTTTGGCCCATTGGTGGAGCTGTCTAGAAGCTACAATCCGCTCCTGCCGCTCTTCCTCCTCCTCTTCCTCCTCCTCCTCAAATACCTCTGTGTCCTCAGAGTCCTCATCTGTAGGAGCGACAGGGTCTTCTGCAAAAATAAAGTCCCCCTCAGGAAGGTCCTTTGCCCGTAAGAGAATCTTCTCGTCGCCCTTCAAATTCACACATTGCTTAGGGTTAGGCGTCAGCTGCGCACTCATGAACGTCTGTTTGCCGTTTTTCACGAACTAAGACTTGGGTAAACGGTTACGGTTGCCATTCGCGAATGATAATTACTGAGCGACGCAATGCGAAAATTAATGAACCATTTATTCAGGGGCTTATATACTTCGACACTCGCAGAGGACAGGAGATCACCTGTACTGCCACTTGTCACTGTCGGCGCACTGTTCCTGCCAGCCTGGCTGAGCCTAGTGCTCGTGCCCTCATTCTGTGTTACCGTCGCGTTGCGTTTCCAGCCACACCGAACAGCGTGTCTCCACTTTCCACTTTTCTTCTCTTCACCTTCACCTAGCGCTAAATTTCCGGAATTTACTGTAGCGCTAGTGGGGGCTAGTAGCGCTAATAGGACGAAACCACTATATATACCCCCCCGGCCTAACCCTAGTTATGAGACAGTTGGCTGCCGCGCCAGGCTTCGTCTCGTTCGGTTAAACGTTTGAACAGTCGTTTGGACGGACATAGGGGTGAATCTGGGGGCTCCTGTCCCTCTATCTGGGAGGAGGGGGTGTGTGTGTGGGTGGGGAGGGGGCGGCTCCACCAAAAACAACGAAGCCTCTAAATCCTCAGATCAGTATCGTCTGTACTATCGAGTCATTTCCTTCGGCCATGTTGGTTGTAGTTTGACACCTGGAAGCGTCAGCTAGGGACCATCGGCCTAAGGGCAAGGGTGTCTAGCGTGCGCTTGGAAATCTAACTAAATGCTATGCATAGGCCTTCATGCTTCTTTGCTGCAGCTGCTCTGATGTGAGAGCATGGTCAATTCTGATGTTGCTTACTACCAGCTTCCAGCTCGCTCACTAACTCACTCACTCACTCACCCACTCACTGACCCACTCACCCACACCCTGATTGACCACTCTATTGCTGACTGCCTCCCTTATTAACCACACAGGCCCCCCTGCCACATGTTGACCGGCCTCAAAGCAAGCAACAACAATAACAGCACTCACCCTCTCACCCACACCCTGATTGACCACTCAATGGCTGACTGCCTCCCTTATTAACCACACAGGCCCCCCTGCCACATGTCGACCGGCCTCAAAGCAAGCAACAACAATAACAGCACTCACCCACTCACCCACACCCTGATTGACCACTCTATGGCTGACTGCCTCCCTTATTAACCACACAGGCCCCCCTGCCACATGTCGACCGGCCTCAAAGCAAGCAACAACAATAACAGCACTCACCCACTCACCCACACCCTGATTGACCACTCTATGGCTGACTGCCTCCCTTATTAACCACACAGGCCCCCCTGCCACATGTCGACCGGCCTCAAAGCAAGCAACAACAATAACAGCACTCACCCACTCACCCACACCCTGATTGACCACTCAATGACTGACTGCCGCCTTTGGTAACCACGCAGGCTCCCCTGCAACATGGTGACCGGCCTCAAAGCAAGCAACAACAACAACAGCTCTCGATCACTCACTCACCCGCCCAGTCACTCACACACACCCTGATTGAATCGCTCACTGACTGCCTCCCTAATTACCTACACAGGCTCCCCTGCCACATGGCGCCCCACCTCAGCCAACAACAGCACAGGCGCCATCAGCCCCTTCAAAGCAAGCACCACCACCACCGCCACCACCAACACCAACACGTCTAGCAGTCAGGTTGTTCAGCCCCTCCCCCTTTGACCGGCTGTATCTGGCCATTTGGTGCAGGAGGCTGTACAGGCTGTTCCTCTCACCAGCCAGGCTAGCATAGCATAAGGGGGGCCTGAGGGGGAGCCTTGTACGGGGGGGGGGGGGGGGGGGGGGGGGGGGGGGGGGGCAACTGACAGCAGTTCAATCCAGGTTGCACAAACCTCCTCAACCGGCTTTCTACCTTCTGCCTAGCTTCCGCACGGCCTCCTGCCTGCCCAACCAACCCACGCACCAAGGGACAGCTTGCACCAACAGCCTGTAGCTGTATACAAGAACAGAAATGGCAGAACACCCCAGCATCGAACATCAGCAGATCTGGCGGAACTGTCAGGGTGGTGTAAAGAGGAAGATTGTGCTATTCTGGATGCTGTTCTCAAACAGGTGGGGCACCGATTTTCAGATGTGAAATGAATGGAAGATGGATGAAGCCATGAATAAAAATTATGCAAAAATTGATGCATGAAGAATTTAGTGAATATATAGGCAAGCCACTCACCAACTGTGGTATTTATGGTTCTCCTTGACTCCATCAAGCTGCATTTGGAGTTCAGTAGGGATGCCAAGCCACCCGCAAGCATTTTATATTTTGACTCCATCAAGCTGCATATGGAGTCCAGTAGGGCATCAGGATGATGTATCCATCATTTGTTATCATCATTAACATCATCACCACCACCATCATCATCACCACAACCATCAGCAGCAGCAACACTGTCACTATCACCACCACCACCACCACCACAACCATAACTATAATCAACAACATGACGGTCATCACCACCACCATCATCATCATCAGGGTTGTTCAGGACACTGCATTCTGTGTTGCAGATGCAATGTCAAAGGGTCCGTTGCTTCGCAGACGCAGATCCAGTGGGTCGATCTCAGATGGTCTTGGTATGTCTAGTGGGTCGGTCTCAGAGGGTCTGGGTACGTCCAGTGGGGCAGTCTCAGAGGTTTTGGGTACTTCCAGGGTGTCGGTCTCAGAGGGTCCGGGTACGTCCAGTGGGTCTTAGAGGGTCTGGGTACGTCCAGTGGGTCTCAAAGGGTCAGGGCATGTCCAGTGGGTCGGTCTCAGAGGGTCTGGGTATATCCAGTCGGTCTCAGAGGGTCTGGGTACGTCCAGTGGGTCTCAGAGGGTCAGGGCATGTACAGTTAGTCGGTCTAAGAGGGTCTGGGTACGTCCAGTGGGTCTCAAAGAGTCTGCTACGTTCAGTGGGTCTCAGAGGAACTCGTAGACAAGGGTTTGGGGGGTCTGTTGCATCGCAGACACCGGTTGCATCCCAAGTAGCAGATTTGGGGGTCCCCCTTAACAACCCTGATCACCTCCACCTGCACCACCACCATCACCACCACCATCACCAGCAACACCATCAGCAGCATTGTCATCATCCGATCACCACTTGCAGGGATGCCAAGCCAACCACCAACCAAATGTTATTTCCTTCCAACCACCACTTGCAGGGATGCCAAGTCACCACATTCTCTTGTCTCAGGTATTGCTACACAGCCGTAGCGGTCAGCAGCTAGAGGGAAGGTACCATGAGCTGGCACAGAGGACCATGCAGGCAGCTATGGATAGCATGTGATCATTTCGTGTGCTACAGTGCAGAGGTGGCCTGATAGGCTTAAGGGACTTGCCCAACTTACAAAAATGAAAAGATCAAATGCAGATTACCAGCATGGGCGTATTAAGACGTGCAGTCAATAAAGTGGTTCCTACTGTATCATACGTAGGCAATAAGTACAAGGAGGATTGTATTGTATTGTAACATGCAGGTAACATACAATGATTGTCAGCCAACTCGGGGTTACTCAACGTCTTTTAATTCCAAGTCCCCCCCTTGCGATACCCACAAGAAGCAGCAGGGAGCAAACTAAGCAGCTTGTACAGTTTAAAGACTTGCTCAGGGAGAAGGCCCTGCCTTTGACTGCTGTTCAGGTAGTTGAGAACTTAAACTTGAACTTGCTTACATAGCTTCAGCCAATTGGCTTGTCTGAAGCTAAATTGTGGTAGTTCATTTGTGTGTTTCTCTTTACTGTTCACACTCCCAGACACTTATTATATATTATATATCAGATCGAATTTGATCAGAGCTTGTAAGTACAGACTATAAAATCTGAAGACTTGCAAAGGGAGGAGGAGCTAACTTGATATTCATGTTACAGTCCAGGGTTAGGCCAAATAGGCTAAAGGGACTCGCCCGGCCGTAAACCGGTAGGAAGGGCTCTAAAAGAAAAAGCACTGATGAACGGGGGGGGGGTCGCAGACGCAGCATTTTGACCTCATAGCTTGTCATGAAGCAGTGTTTGAAATAGTCTGCGTCTCGACATGCAGAATTCATTCACACCCCACTGATATTATTTGTTGCTGCGAGCAGCAGCTTATAAGCAGTACCCCTGGCTGGCTTTTCACCCAAACGACAAGCAACGTAGTGTACCCAGAAGTTGACCTAGCGCCGAAACCTGTTAGTTTGGCCCAGTGTATTTTGTTCCTTGTTTTTACCCATTGTTGTTTGTTTGTTCAAAATGACCTCCTCCGGAATTCCGGATTAATTAGTACGGAAACACTCTCGTAAATATAACACCACTTACATAAGAGCTCGTCAGAGATGCCAACCCTCCGATCGGCAGAAGTTGACCTGATAGAGCGGGTGACAGGTTGGAGTTCGTTGGGGCGGTTGGGACCTGTCCTGCTCAGTAATTGAAGCAACTTGATAACAAATCTAGGCCGAGGAGCCCCTTGCGCAAAGCCTCTTCATAACTCCCTCAACCCATTCATTATCATAGACACCATAAAAGCTTTC
Organism: Chlamydomonas sp. ICE-L; assembly: GCA_013435795.1. Classification (NCBI taxonomy): domain Eukaryota; kingdom Viridiplantae; phylum Chlorophyta; class Chlorophyceae; order Chlamydomonadales; family Chlamydomonadaceae; genus Chlamydomonas; species Chlamydomonas sp. ICE-L. The sequence continues at coordinate 1,392,755 of JACBWV010000765.1, forward strand.
AACGTCTCAGTTATCGCCTCGGAGTCCTGCGCCTGCTCAAGTAGCTGACTCGTCATCCTTACGTTGAACGCGCACGGAAGCATCGGGGAGCCGCGGGGAGCTCTTGTCGAGGTGATCCGACGCTTTGAAGGTAATAACTAAGGGATTACACGCCGGGAAGGTGCTCATATGTGCTATTTGTCAGGTGCCACCAGTGATTTAGATTCCACCTGGACTGTTCATGCGATTGTATGCTACAAATACTGCGGAAATCGGCAAGTTAAATATTGTTGCGTCTCCCATGCGCGCGAAGATGCTCAGATTAATAGTAGGACGGTCTCAATATCGCACGTTTCCCCCCCTCCCAGGACATTTATGATAACTCCTGCGTTTGATATCATAACCTAGGAGCCAGACTCCGGGTCGAAAGAGACCTTGCACCAAAGCAACCCCACTCCAGCCATGGCTGTGTCTCACAAGAAGGCACAAAGTGATCTCCCACCCAGTCTTGCCTGCGGAGCTGACCCCCCCCCCCCCCCCCCCCCCCCCCCCCCCCCCCCCACACACACACACACACTAGGCTTGTTCATAAGTATTAGTCATCTTCTAAACATTGCCACATGTCAACACCCATCTTAAATAGTAGGGTGCCCTAAGGGCCCCTGCGGTGGTCGGCCCAAGGTGTGTCCGTTGAAGTGGTTGTGAGAAAGCGACGCATGTCGGGAGGGGCCAGGGTCAAGGCAATAGTGGACACTCATAGGCTTACCAACGGCAAGTAGAAAGTCGCAGGACGGTAGTATTGACGGGAAGGGAACGGGTTGGTAGTATTGTTTAACCAGCTTCGCACAGCTTCGACGAACCCAATCAAACTGAATTCCTGACAATTCCAACGGACTGTTTGCCCATCTCCGGCTTTATGGTCAACCATTTTAACATGCAATATAACTAACAATCTCATTCGCCAACTGTTTCTCTGTGATTTTCGACTACTACTCTGATGCTAGTGTGTGTCGTGGGCACACACATTGACCTAAACGTGTACAGACCCAAGCATGTAGCCCCCTAGATGAGCACTTGACCCATTGCATGGAGATCCATCCTCATTAGTCAGTTCAAATTTAAATGGGTGCCACATGTGCATGCAAGATGAGTCTAGTATACCCACCATGTGAGAAACACCTGTCTCCCTCCATTGCCAGACGCGCTGCGGAGGGCCGAAAAGCGCTAAAGACGAAAACAAGTTAGGAGCCTCGTAATAGATTAAACCGGATGAACGTCACCTCTGGAACTGGCTCGGTTATTAGATAAAGGTTTTACCCAGCACAGTAAGTTTGGACCCCAAACTCCTGGAATGGCACAGTGTGCGAGACGAAATATGCGGAAAGACTTTGTAGGTTACTTTATTTTGGAAGCGACTGATACTACTGAACACACCTACTCCCACACAGGATGCTGAAGTCCCATCCAGACGTGCTTGCCGAGCTAACCCACCCCTACACCTACCCCCCCCACACCTACACACCCACAGACACATCCACATTAACACTCACCCACGCACCCACCATGTGGCTAGTCCACCTAACGGGGTCCGGCCAATAAACCAGCAAGCAGTGTCTTCATAACTAGAAGAGTGAGGGAGATGTCTTGGATGCTTTGAGTTGTCCCCTACTAGAGTTACCCAATATGGAAGGAACGACTTCTAGTATGGTCGGTAGGGCATACGATTGTAAAGGGAGGGTTGTACCTATTGCTCTGGGCTAAACATATAGACTATCAAATTGCTATTTGTAACCATCACGGTTGAGTCTGGGTCTATTACTTTCTTTCCCATAATATGAAACAAGCTGAGGTCCTTGCTGGCGGAGCCCCCTCTTCATGGGGGAGGGAGCCCCCAGAGGCACCCCGTTGTCCATCTGTGCGTGTGATCGTCTGACTGAGACGAAGCCTGACACGTCAGACAACGGTCTCCTAACTAACTCGCTTATGTTGCCACTTGTTGCTCCGTTGCGAACACTCTCCGCCAATTTGTAGCGTCGCTTGCGACGATGCATATAACTTGTTATATTTGGAGGGCATTACTTGCCAAACATATGTTTTATGTGAATCTTTTGGGACCATTCCCTACCACGAAGATCATCACTCAGAAACTACAGCATGCACTCGAGCAGCCACAAATTTAAAAGTTGTTTTGAAAAAGGAAATAGAAAAAGCTGGGTCCAAATCTCAAACTTCAATTCCAGAAAACATGCTCCAACATTGTATTCTCAACCTTCAAATAATTTGGGTCCAATCAGAATTGGTCGATTCACGGTCCACTACAGTGGTTGACGGAGATGTCTAGAAGCTGGCAAGAGAAAAACTAGAACCCCCGGAGAAACTATCGACTTCTCGGTTCTTCTACTACTCTTCTACTTCACAACTACTCCTTTCTTCTTTTCATCAAATTTGAATTTAAATTTGTACATGGTTCTTTAGCCAACTCCTCTTTTCTTCTTTTCATTGAATTTTAATCGTCACATGGTTCTTCAGCCAACTCCCCCCATCTTCTTTTCATTTAGAATGCCCTTTGTCCAACTGTACAACTATACTTCTTGCCTGTCGCAGTTGAAGTGTATACATGGTTCTTTAGACAACTTCTCCTTTCTTCTTTTTACTGAGAAAGACCTATGTCCAACTGTGCTTCTTGCCTGTCGCAGTTGAAGTGTATACATGGTTCTTTAGACAACTTCTCCTTTCTTCTTTTTACTGAGAAAGACCTATGTCCAACTGTGCTTCTTGCCTGTCGCAGTTGAAGTGTATACATGGTTCTTTAGACAACTTCTCCTTTCTTCTTTTTACTGAGAAAGACCTATGTCCAACTGTGCTTCTTGCCTGTCGCAGTTGACTTCCTCTGATCTGCATGATGACAGCTTTTTCACATCTTCCATCAGATCTAGTGAAGGACATCGTTCTGCGCATCGTTACACAGGAGCGGCAATCCTCCATCAGCGACGTCGCTCTTGTTTGTCGCCCCTGGCATTCTATTGTCTCGGAGAACCTCACCCAGATCTTGATCCACAAATGCAATGGCGATATGCCCGAGGCCCTATCTCTTGCCCTTCGACACAATCAAGTTAGGGCATTCGACGTGGCCATTGAGCTAGTGTCGAAAAGCACGTCTTTGGATGACTCTAACCGAGCCCTGTTCCTCGTGATACAACACGGGCAGCCAGATCTGGCTATGCTTCTGCTCACTGCCCCTCACCATGCGGCACACGCAGACTGTCAAGATGGGCAGGCACTAGTGGTGGCAGCAGGCATGGGCCACAGTGAGGTAGTTCAGATGCTGCTGGACGCACCACAGCATCCTGCACACGCAGACTGCCAAGATGGGACGGCACTAGTTGATGCAGCAGAGGGTGGCCACAAGGAGGTAGTTCAGATGCTGCTTTATGCACCACAGCATGCTGCACACGCAGACTGTCAACATGGAAATACACTAGTGGAGGCAGCATATAATGGTTGAGAGGTAGTTCAGATGCTGCTGGATGCACCACAGCATGCTGCATACGCAGACTGTACAGATGGACAGGCACTAGTGGATGCAGCATTGGGTGGCCACAGTGAGGTAGTTCAGATGCTGCTGGATACACCACAGCATGCTGTACACGCAGGCTGCCAAGATGGACAGGCACTAGTGAATGCAGCAGAGGGTGGCCACTGTGAGGTAGTTCAGATGCTGCTTGATGCACCAGAAAATGCTGCACACGCAGACTGCCAAGATGGGCAGGCACTAGTGGAGGCCGCACTGGGCGGTCACCTTGAGGTAGTTCAGATGCTGCTGGAGGCACCACAGAATGCCGCACACGCAGACTGTCAAGATGGACAGGCACTAGTGAATGCAGCATTGGGTGGCCACAGTGCGGTAGTTTGCATGTTGCTTGATGCACGACAGCATGCTGCACACGCAGATTTTCAGAATGGACAGGTGCTAGTGGAGGCAGCATCAACTGGCCACAGTGAGGTAGTTCAGATGCTGCTGGATGCACCACAGCATGCCGCACGCGCAGACTGCCAAGATGGACAGGCACTGGTGCATGCAGCATCTAATGGCCACAATGAGGTAGTTCAGATGCTGCTGGATGCAACAAAGCATGCCGCACGCGCAGATTGTCAACATGGACTGGCACTGGTGCATGCAGCATCACGTGGCCACCGTGAGGTAGTTCGCATGTTGCTATATGCTCCTCAGCATGCCGCACGCGCAGACTGTCAAGATGGGCTGGCACTCAAGTGTGCATCATCTGATGAATTAGCTCGCATGTTGATTGATGCCCACAATCGACTGAAGGGACATTGAGTACATGCTGAAGCTCCTAGATTGTTTTGTTATCTCGTTTGCATTTCTTTTACTGGAGGGAATACCGTTCTATCACCCACCCCATTTGGAAGCTATACTTGATCGAAGGTCACGTCCCCAATTCCCTTTCTAGAGCTTAATTGGTGTCTTATTTTTTAGTCAACTTTTTTCTAGCCGATTAGTTGTTACTGCTGACTCAAGGTGTTTACTTGTCCTGTGTCGCTGCACCAAATTTGCAGGCTGTACTTGATGGTGAATGGGCAGGTCTTTATGTAGAGCTTGGTGTGCGTTCCTTTTTTGGAGTTAACTTTTGTCTAGCTGACCAGTTTTTACTGCTGTGTCAAGGTGTTTACTTGTTCAGAGCGGCTGCACCTCAGCTTTGTTTCGTAACACTGTCCACAAGAGAGAGAGGACGATGGTTCATTTCATGATCCATCAGCCTTCAGGCTGCTCACCCTCTGCAGGCACATTAAACATAGATAGATGGACAGGCACTAGCGTATGCCGCAGGCTGGGGCCACAGTGATGTAGTGCACATGTTGTTGGATTTGCCAAAGCATACCACAAGTGCAGATTCTCTAGATGGAGAAAATAGTGAATGCAGCATAGGGTGGCCACAGTATGCTGGTCAATGCCTCATAGTAGTGACGGTGGTGGTGACGGTGGCGGTCTTAGTGGTGATGGTGGTCCTAGTAGTTGTAGTCCTGGTGGTGGTCGTTGTGGTGGTCCTGGTGGTGAAATTATGGAGTTGTTGACGGTGGCGTTTACAGTGCCATTGGTTGTGGCGGAGGCGAAGGCAACATAGGGGAGATTAGCTTCGTGCCTGAGGAGTTCACAGAAAGTGACAGCATTTATGAGGACAAAGAGGGAGAGGGGCATGGAGGCGGCGTCATCAGAAGCGGTTGCATCAACCCACAATCTGTCTCCTGGGCCTGCCTCCCATCGCCCTGGATGCTTACAGATTCCCCTTACATGTTGGGACAGCTCAGTGGGGCATTGGCATCCAGCCTGGAGAAGTGGAGATGAGGAAATCGGTGCTCTCCTTGTCACAGCCCCACCTCTCCATGCTGCTACTTCCATCACTGCCGGGGTCTCCACCCATCCACCCACATAGAAAATTCGCTTGCCTTCAATTCCAGGTGCGTTGTACCAGTCTATTTGTTTCCCTATCAATCTACCCTCATCACCACCAGCACCACCAGCACCTTCACCAGACACCACCAGCACTGATTGCGCTCTGCTTGTCCGTTTGTTTCCCTATCAATCTACCCGCATCACCACCAACACCACCAGCACCTTCACCAGCACCACCAGCACCAAGGGTGTTATACCTGTATTTTTTTCTCCTTCACAATCTCACCTCATCACCAACCAACATAACCAGCACCGATTGCGCTCTGCTTGTCCGTTTGTTTCCCTATCAATCTACCCTCATCACCACCAACACCACAACGCACCTTCATCACCAGCACCAGCACCAAGGGTGTTTTACCTGTCCGTGTGTTTCTCTAATCACTTTGCCCTCATCCACCACCAGCACCACCAGCACCTTCACCAGGCAAACAAGCACCAAGGGGCGGTCTACGTGTCTGGTTTGTTTCTCTATCAATCTAACCCCAACTCCACCAGTACCACCAGCTACCACCACACCACCAGCAACCCCACCAGCACCTTCATTAGCACCAGCACCAAGGGCGTTGCTACGTGGTCGATTTGTTTCTTCTCTATCAAATCTACCCCGCATCACCCCCTAACACCACCAGCACCTTCATCACCCGCACCTTCATTAGACCAGCACCACGGCTGGTTCTAAATGTCTGGTGGTGTGTCTCGAGACGCTCCAGTCACCCCAACACCATCCAGCACCTGCACGGCCCTCATTGCCACCAGCACCAAGGGCGTTCTACATGTCTGTTGTTGCGCGATCAAGCTACCCGCATCCCCCCAACTCCCCCAGTACCACCAGAGGCCCCTGCACCGGCACCAGCTACCAGCACAAGGGCGTTCTACTGGTCTGTTTGGTCCCTATAATCTTACCTCTCACCACAACCCTACACCAGCACCTTCACCAGCACACGCATATTAGCACCGCCCCAGAGGGCGTTTACATCTGTGTTGTTCTCGTAGCCATCTACCCTCATCACCACCAACCCACCAGCACCGTCACCAGCACCATGCATTAGGTGCGTTCATTACCTTGCTGTTTGTTTCCCTATCGCTTTTACCCGCTATCCCGCCAACACAACCAGACCATCGGACACCTTAGTTCATTAGCACCAGCACTTAGGGTGTTCTACATGTCGTTTGTTTCTCTATCAATCTACCGTCAGCACCACCAACACCACCAACACCACCAGGAACAAAAGATGAATGAATAAATTAATGAATGAATGATGAATAACAAGCAAAACTTTCTGACTGGCTGACTGACTAACTGGCTGCATTCCTTGCGTCCTTCCTTCCTAACTTCCCATCTAACTAGACGAGTAATAAGCAAACTGACCAAGCAAGCTGGCTGGATGACTGGCTATCTCCCTACCAACCTTTGCCTCCAGGCTCTCCCTCCACATGGTGCCCCACATCAGCAGTCAACAACAACAACGACGACACCATCCAACACCAACAATGAAAACAATAACAGCTCCACTACCACTACCACCAGCACCACCACCAACAACAACAACGACAACAACAATAACAACAACAACATGTCTGACTGTCTTCCCCGCCTCAGCCAACAACAACACAGACGCCTCAGCCATAGTTTCTTTTCAGCTACGAGCAGCAGCTTCTAGAGCAGCTTACTTGGCTCTCTTCTTCGTCCAAACCTTGAGCAACCTAGGCAACCTGGAGCTGATATCTTCAGCTTCCATTGCTACTAGAATCTTTGGGTTTGGCCCTGTGGCAGTCTTAGGGAGCTGCCTAGAAGCTGGTGCTGGCAGACGAAAAGAAAAACTGTGCCTTCAGCCCCTTCAAAGCAAACAACACTCACTCAGATGAAACGGTTTACACTGTTTACCAGGGATCCTGCCACAATGCATAGGCTAAGGCAATATAAAACTTTCAATGTAGCTAAAATATCAGTTAAAGTGTTCACAGTAAATAAGGCGCACAACTTTGCCCGGTGTCTAATAAAACGGGCATCACGACGCTTTGGACCTGAAGCGCCGCCCTGACCCAAACTCTAGAGCTGAATAAATTAAAATGTCTAGGAGCAGTGTGCAAGCAGATCAATGCATGTATATGGCAATGTTCCGTAACGCACTACTCTACAACTAAGCCCAGACCCTTGGGGGTGGCCAGGAAGAAGAACAAGCATGACAGGGCATGGGGGAACTAACATGACAAATAACAAACAAAATCTTACTCACCAAGTCTCTAATCCTCAGATCAGTATTGTCTGTTCTATCTAGTCAATCCCTACAGCCAGGTATTGTTGTAATTCAGTACCTTCGAGCGACAGCTAGGTACCATCGGCCTAAGGGCAAGGGTGTCTTGCGGCCGCTTGGAAATCTAACTCAATGCTATGCATTAGCCTTCATGCTCCTGCTGCTAAGCTCTCCTAGCTCTCACAACGACCCGCACGGGGTCTGGGTTGCTCCAGCTCCACCTCTGTCCCGCTTCCATGGATGGCTGCCTTAAGGGGCCATTGGGCAGACCTTTGCTGCAGCTGCTCTGACATGACAGCATGGTCAATGCTGATGTTGATGACTGCCACCTTCCAGCTCGCTCACTCCACTCAGCCGGCCACCCACCCACCCTACCCCGTTTGACCACTCACCCCACTCACGCACAGCCACCCACACACTATGACCACTCACTCACCACTCACCCACTCACCCACACCTGTTAACCCACTCACCCACACTCCTGATGTACACACTTCACTCACCCACTCACCCACCGCTATATGATCAGGCCGTTACTGGGCCCATTTGGTTTGCCAGGATGGTTGTACAGGCTGGGCGCACAACCAGCCAGGCATGGCATAGTCATTAAGCGGGGCTTCAAGGGCGTCACAATAGGCCAACTGTAGGACGAAAGAGTTACACTGGCCCTCATGTACTGCCCAACACACACCCATGCACCAGGGGACCGCGTGACTACAGGCGTTGCTGTAGACAAGAACCGCAAGGCAGACGCCCAGCATCAAACATCTGCAGATTCTGTCGGAACTGTCAGGTTTGGAGTAACTAGAGGAAGCTGAGTTGCTATTCGGGAGGCTTGTTTTCAAACAGGGGGTGGGCACCGTCTTCAGATGGGCAATGAGAATTGAAGGCTTTGAATAGTAGGGGGGAGTATGAAGAAGATTCTGATCCCTTTGGATGCTGTCCCACATAGGGGGGCAACCCGGATTTTCAGTGTGGCAATGAATGGAAGATGGATGAAGCCACCCACCACTGTGAGTGTGTTTGTTCCCTGTTACGCACAAAGCGCAGCTTGGAGTCCAGTAGGGCAGTCAGGAGGAGGGAGCAATCAGGGGGAGAAGAAGCAAGGCAGCAAACACAACCAGCAACGCGACCTCACCACAACCAGAACATGAAGCGACAACAGGCCCGGGCAAGCAAAGCTACCAGAACCATCACCAGGACTCCACCACTACCCACCCCACCACCTCACCACCCACTTCATCATCATTTTTTCTTACTCTGCTTCTTTCTTCCTTATTTCAAGCTTCTAATTACTTTTCCTTCTCTTCCAACTTCCTTTTTTTC
>JACBWV010000765.1:1409674-1475989 GCA_013435795.1 Chlamydomonas sp. ICE-L
GCATTGTCAAACCCAACGAGCGAATGATTGAAGAAAACCAATCGGAATACACACATTCCTCCCGAATCAGAATCGGGAGCACTTACAAACTACGGCGAATGATTTCAGAAAACATGTCTCAAGCATTTGTTTTTTTTTTTTTTTTTTTGACTCGGCATACCCATAGTCCTCCCTATCATAATCGGGAGCATTGTCAAACCCAACGAACGAATGATTGAGAAAAACCAAACTCAGAATACCCACAGTCCTCCCGATCATAATCGGGAGCATTGACAAACCAACGAGCGAATGATTGAGGAAAACCAAATTCGGAATACACAGAGTCCTCCCGATCATAATTGGAAGCATTGTCAAACCCAACGAGCGAATGATTGAGAAAACTAAATTCGGAATACACACATTCCTCCCGATCATAATCGGGAGCACTGACAAACCTAACGAGCGAATGATTCAGAAAACATGTACTCGGCATTTTTTTTTTTTTTTTTTTTTTGTACTCGGCATACCCATAGTCCTCCCTATCATAATCGGATCATTGTCAAACCCAACGAACGAATGATTGACAAAAATCAACTCAGAATACCCACAGTCCTCATGATCATAATCGGGAGCATTGTCAAACCCAACGAGCGAATGATTGAGAAAAAACAAACTCAGAATACCCACAGTCCTCCCGATCATAATCGGAGCATTGTCAAACCCAACGCGCGAATGATTGAGAAAACCAACTCGGAATACACACAGTCCTCCCGATCATAAAAAAATCAATCCTAAAACCTGTCAAAGAAACTTGATTCCACCGAATGCCTAGACGGAACAGGCAAAAGGGCTAAATTCTTCTGGGCTGTGACATTTATCAGTCATGCTATGCAAGTCAAGCAGGCCTCAACTACACATCTTTGCTTTACCTATTGCAGTACTGGGCCACTAAAACAAACCTAGTAAATAGGTAGGTGGCCGAGGTGGGCAAGAACACAGTAAAATAGAAGAACTGCAGGTGATACATGATCCATATGTCAGTGTCATGTAAAGTACCAATCACACATAAACACCCAACCACACTCCCGGCAAAGATTAACCAATAAACAAGGCAACCTGTTGGCAAGCAGTAACTTGGTCAACACAGGCACAAGGCAGCTAAGTCTGGGCTACAATTGCAGTCTACCACTACAATGCAATTCATAACCAAACCAGACGCTATGGAAATCTTGGAACGGTAGCTAAGGATGCATGCCATATGGGTTCTGCAGTACTGTCCGCCATTATCTGACGCAGGTGCAAGCGGGTAACCATCATGCAGGTAGGCAGGCCTCAGGAAGGTGCAGGCGGGTGCAGAGCTGTTCGCCAGTACTCCGGCGCAGGTGCTGGCCCGGCGCGTGTCCTGGTCTGTCTGGCAGGTGCAGGCGGGTAACCGCCATGCAGGTAGGCAGACCTATCCAGTGCTCCGAGCGCCAGTGCTCCTGGCTATCTGCCCAGCATCACCAGAGAAGGTGCTAGGCAGGACAGTGACAGTGAAAAGCATTGCGCAAAGGGTGCGAGAATTAGAAGCAACTCGGGGGTTATTCACAACCACCCGGTGCTAATGCCGATGCGCAGCAAGGCGATGCAGAAAGCGAAAGGCAAAGCAGCAGATCATGAGAACAGAGCTGAAGTGAATTCCCATAGCAGTGAAATGCATTGCGCAAAAGGTGCGAGAATTAGGTGCAACTCGGGACCATGCAGGGCCACCCGGTGCTAATGCGGATGCGCAGCAAAGCAATGCAGGATGCGAAAGGCAATTTGCGCAAGGCATGAAAGGAGGTGAAGCGCAAGGCATGAAAAGAGGTAAAGCGCAAGGCATGAAGCAAAGCCTTACCGACTTATCAAAACAGTCTTTCATGCACGCGCAGCAAGGGGGGGCCCGGCAAGGGGGGTCAATCAATGCACATCAAGGGGTCATGCAAAGGGGGTCAAGCTGCCAGGTCATGCAAAGGGGTCAAGCTGCCAGAGAAGGTGCTGGGCATGGCAATCAATGCACAGCAAGGAGTCATGCAAAGGGGTCAAGCTGCCAATCCATTGAGAAGGACACCAAGGCAGAGGCTGTGCAATCGGATGGAGACAATGTAGACATTGCTAAGGAGGAGGAGATGGAGGAGGAGGAAGATGGGGATGGGGCATGGAGGAGGAGATTCTAGTGCAGCGATTGTACAGGCGCTGTTGTTACCCAACAAGTTAGCATTGGCCCTCTTTCTACAACGTGATAGCCTGTCATAAGTACTAAGTTGTACTTTCGAACTGTTGAGTTGTGAGTTGTGAGATAAATAATTATGAGCAATGCGTTCAAGACTTTGTAAACAGCTTTCACCTTCCTCTTGACTGTCCTCTACAATTGATTTTGTATTGGAATACTTCGAAGGAACTTTCTCTCTCTCCAAACGAGCAAATCAATGTTACAATTGAAATTGAAGGGAATAGTCTCTTTCTCCGGAATGCAACAAAACAATCTTACATAATAAATTGTAAGATTTTTTCGTAAAATACACCAAAAAAGCAAAATCAATCAATTTGCGAAAACGATCTTACAAAATAAATTGTAAGATATTTTCGTAAAATACACCAAAAAAGAAAACCAATTAATTTGCGAAAACGATCTTACAATATTTATCGTAAGATTTCAGTAAGATAAAAAATCCGTTCGGAAGGCAGGAACGCCCATTGTAGTTCAGATGCTGCTAGATGCACCACAGCATGCTGCACATGCAGACTGTCAATTTGGACAGGCGCTAGTGGAAGCAGCAAGGGGCGGCCACTATGAGGTAGTTTTGATGCTGCTGGATGCACCACAGAATGCTGCACATGCAAACTGTTATGACGGACTGGCACTGATAGATGCAGCATCGGGTGGCCACTGTGAGGTAGTCCAGATGCTGCTGGATGCACCACAGCATGCTGCACATGCAAATTGCCATGACGGACTGGCACTAATAGATGCAGCATCGGGTGGCCACCATGAGGTAGTTCAGATACTGCTTGATGCTCCACAGCATTCTGTACACGCAGACTATCAAATAGGGTGGGCACTAGTTGGGGCAGCAAAGGGTGGGCACTGTGAGGTAGTTCAGATGATGTTGGATGCACGACAGCATGCTGCACACGCAGACTGTCAAGGTGGACAGGCACTAGTGGATGCAGCATCACGTGGCCACAGTGAGGTAGTCCACATGTTGCTACATGCCCGTCAGCATGCCGTACAAGCAGATTGCCAAGATGGGAAGGCACTAGTGAATGCAGCATGGAATGGCCACAGTGAGGTAGTTCAGATGCTGCTACATGCCCCTCTGCATGCTGCACACGCAGACTGCCAAGATGGACAGGCACTACTGAGAGCAGCACAGGGTGGCCACAGTGAGGTAGTTAGCATGTTGTTGGATGCACCACAGCATGCTGCACGCGCAGACAGTCAAAATGGGCAGGCGCTAGTGACAGCAGCAAAGGGTGGCCACAGTTCAGTAGTTCACATGCTGTTGGATGCACCACAGCATGCTGCACACGCAGACTGTCAAAATGGGCTGGCACTCTAGTGTGCATCATCCGATGAAGGAGTTCGCATGTTTATGGATGCTGACAATCAACTGAAGGGACTTTCTTTGTGATAACGTACTGACGCACCTAGATTGTTTTGTTTTATCGTTTGCTTGGTTTTTACTCGAGGGAACACCATTCCATCACCCACCACATTTGCAGTCTGTACTTGAAAGTCAAAGGTCAGGTCCCTAATTCCCTATCTAGAGCTTAATTAGTGTGCTTTCTTTTTTTTAGTCGACTTCAGCTTGCTGACCAGTTGTTACTGCTGATCCAAGTTGTTAATTTGTCCTGTGCGGTTGCACCACATTCGCAGGCTGTGCTTGATGATGAAAGGGCAGGTCTCGATAGAGCTTGGTGTGCTTTCCTTTTTTTGAGTTGACTTTTCTCTAGCTAACCAGTTGTTACTACTGAGTCAAGGCGTTTACTCGTTGTGTGTGGTTGCACCACATTTGCAGGCTGTACTTGATAATGCATGGGCAAGCTTTATTTATCTAGAGCTTGGTGTGCTTTCCTTTTCTTTGAAGTTGCCTTTTGTCTAGCTGACCAGTTGCTACTGCTGAATCAAGGTGTTTACTTGGTCAGAGCAGCTGTACCTCAGCTTTGTTTTGTAACACTGTTCACCAGACTAGGTAGAGAGGGCAATGATTTGATTTCATGGTCTATCAGCCTTCAGGCTGCTCACCGTCTGCAGGCCTATTCAATATGTAGAAATGGACAGGCACTAGTTTATGCAGCAGGCTATGGCCACATTGATGTGGTGCTAATGTTGTTGGATGCCCCACAACATGCCACACGTGCAGATTCTCAAGATGGACAAGCACTTGTGTATGCAGCAGGCTGGAACCACAGTGAAGTAATGATTATGTTGAGCAATGCACCACCAGGTGATGGTCAAGGTGGTGGTGGTGGTGGTGAAATTATGGAGCTGTTGGCAGTGGCGTTCACAGTGGTGGCGGAGGCGGAGGCAACCCAGGGGAAGTTAGCATTGTGCGTGAGGAGTTGACAGGAAATGAGAGTGACGATAAGGACAAAGAGGGGGCGGGGCATGGAGGAGGCTGCAACAAAAACGGTGCCCCACCCACATGCCACAACCCACAACCTGTGTTCCGAGCCTGCTTACCATCGCCCTGGATGCTTTCAGATCCCCTTCACCGGCAGGGGGAGGGGGGGCGCAGACCCCCAACAGCAGCCTGTTGGGCCTGTTCAGTGTGGCATTGGCAGCCAGCCTGGGGATGAGGAAATCGGTGCACCCCTCGTTGCAGCCCCACCTCTCCATTCTGCTTCCATCCCTATCTACCGGGGTCTTTGTCAGTTCGCTTGCCTTCAATTCCAGGTGCGTTAAACCTGTATTTTTGTTTCCCTATCACTTTACCCTCATCACCAACAACGCCACCTGCACCTTCACCAGCACGAATAGCGTTCTTCCTGTATTTTTATTTCCCTGTCATTCTACGCTCATCACTAGCACCAATACCAGCACCGGCACGAGCACCAAGGGCATTCTACCTGTCCTCCTGCTCCTGCTTCATTGTCAATCAACCACCACTATTTCCATCAACATTAACATTAACACCAACAATTCTAGGTGCGGTATCCCTGCCCTCCCGTTCCCCTGTCCATCTATCATCAAAACCATCATCATCACTATCACCATCGCCATCACCGATTCCAATGACGTCTTGCCTGCTGTCCTATCTCCCTGTCAATCTACCATATTCCACCATCTGCATTATACATGTATAGCTCGATTCTGTTTCTATCTGTGTATCTATCTGTCACTCAGATTATGTTTATATCTATCTATGCGGATCTATGCACATATTTATCTGTTCAAGTATCTGCCTGCCTGCCTGCCTGCCTGCCTGCCTGCCTGCCTGCCTGCCTGCCTGCCTGCCTGCCTGCCTGCCTGCCTGCCTGCCTGCCTGCCTGCCTGCCTGCCTGCCTGCCTGCCTGCCTGCCTGCCTGCCTGCCTGCCTGCCTGCCTGCCTGCCTGCAATCTATCTACGTCTCTATCTCACTGAATGCATGAATGAAAGGATTTATGAATGAATGAATGATCAAATAATAAGCTTACCGTCTGACTGACTGACTGCCAGGCTATCTACCTACCAACCTGTCCTTCCAGGCTCTCCCGCCAAATGGTACCCCACCTCAGCCAACAACAACAACAACAACAACAACAACAAAAATCACGACCACATGTCTGACTACCTCTCTCCTTAACTCCCTACACATGCTCCCCTACCACATGGCGCCCTGCCTCAGCCAACAACAACACAGGCGCCTTCAGACCCATCAAAGCAAACAACACTACTCACTCACCCACTCACTCACTCACTGAGAGTGTTGGCAACGGAACGATGGAGCTGACCGAAGCCAATTGGTAATGAGACTGTTGGCTGACGTGTCAGGCTTCGTCTAGGTTGGTCGGATGTTCAGACGGTCAGTCAGACGGACAAATAGGTGAATTGCCAGGAGGGAAGATCCGCTAACTACAACAAGCCTCTAAATCCTCAGATCAGTATCGTCTGTACTTTCTAGTCAATCCCTACAGCCATGTCTGTTGTTTTTAGCACCTGGAAGCGCCAGCTAGGGACCATTGGCCTGAGGGCAAGGGTGCCTAAAGGTCGCTTGGAAATCTAACGGAATGCTATGCATAGGCCTTCATGCTCCTGCTGCTAAGCTCTCCTAGCTATCAACATCCCACACGGGGTCTGAGTCGCTCCAGCTCCACCTCTGTCCCGCTCCCTTGGCTGTCTTAAGGGGCCATTGGGCAGACCTTGGCTGCAGCTGCTCTGATGTGAGAGCATGATCAATGCTGATGTTGCTGACTGCCAGCTTCCAGCTCACTCACACGTTCGACCTCGCACTCACCCCCCCACACACACACTCACACCCTGATTGACCACTCAATGACTGACTGCCTCCCTTCCACACAGGCTCCCCTGCCACATGGAGCCCGGCCTCAAAGCAAGCAAGCAACAACAACGACAACACTCACCCACTCACTCACCCACACCCCAATTGACCTCTCAATGACTTACTGCCTCCCTTATTAACCGCACAGGCTCCCCTGCCACATGGCGCCCGGCCTCAAAGCAAACAACAACAACAACAACACTCACTCACCCACTCACCACACTCTCCCACACCCTGATTGAATCGCGCACTGACTGCCTCCCTAATTACCAACACAGGCTCCTCAGCCAACAACATCACAGGCGCCTTCAGTCCCTTCAAAGCATACAACAACACTCACTCACTGACGCAGTCACTCACTCTCTCACTCACTCATCTGCTTACCAACCTCTACTTGCGGCTCCCCTGCCACATGGCGCCCCACCTCAGCCAACAACAAAACAGGCGCCTTCAGCCATTTCAAAGAAAGCACCACCACCAGCACCACCAACACCACCAACACGTCTAGCAGTCAGGTTGTTCAGCCCCTCCCTCTATGACCGGCTGAATTGGGCCATTTGGAGCAGGAGGTTGTACAGACTGTTCGCCCACCGGCCGGACTGGCATAACATGAGGGGGGCTGAAAGGAGCCCAGTACAGGGGGTCAACTGACAGCAGTTCATTCCAGGTTGCACCAACCTCCTCAACCAACTTTATACCTTCTGTCCAGCTTCCGCACAGCCCCCTGCCTGCCCAACCAACCCACTCACCAGGGGGCAGCTTGGACCAACAGGCTGCAGCTGAAGACAAGAACAGCAATGGAAGTACACAGCAGCATCAAACATCAGCAGACCTGACGGAAATGTCGAGGTGGAGTAAAGAGGAAGATCGTGCTATTCTGGATGCTGTTCTCAAAAAGGTGGGGTACCGATTTTCAGATGTGCAATGATTGAATGGAGGCGTGAATAGGCAGGGTGGAGTAAAGAGCAAGATTGTGCTATCCTGGAAGCTTTTTTTCAAACAGGTGGGGCACCATTTTCCAGTTGTGAAATGACTGGGAGCTGAAGACATTATGAGATGAAGACATTATTAATAAATGGATATAAAATGGATGAACACGAGTAAATGGATAGGTAAAGAAACCATTTTTTGTGGTTGGCCCCAGTGTTAGCTAACAGGCTGGCCCCCTCAATCTCACGCCTCGTTATAAAGCGTACCATTTTTTATTTATTTATCCATAGAAAAAACTAACGGTGCATGGAAAGGTGCAGTACACTCACCAACTGACTGTTCCATTATTCCAACTCCCACCTGCAGGAATGCCAAGCCACCCACCAACTGTTATATGTTTCTATCAGCTTAGACACTTCAAGAGTGGAGAGATACTCGCAGCGGTCAAACGCGCCAATCTTTTAACGCAAGATGAGAATAATTAAAGTGACTGGGGACACACATAAGACCCCAGTGGAGGAAAGGAAGCAAGCCCGGAACCTAACTAGGGTACAGGCTATACAGCACGTGTTAGGGGATCAGGGGACGCAGCCCACCAGGAGCTGTCACCGTGTCATGAAGGATGACACAGTCTACGGGAAGCTTGTTACTATCTACAGCTATAGTTCTAAGGAAGTACAGTAGAAGTCACCAAGACATAAAACGATCAAGTGAACCGCAATTGATGCTGATACTCCACCTATGACGCAGGTGACATACAATACTACTTCTCCACCTATGACACCAGGGTCAGAGAACGATAAACAGGTAGCAAACAAAAAATTAAGGAACGGCTGAAAAACAAGAAACCAGAAGAAAGCCTTGACTAAAATAAAAGGATGAGAAAGGATGAACCAAAAAACCACTGCAGTACTCCGAAATTGTAGCAGCAAAAAACTTGGATCATACCGAGTTGGGCTGAAAATAAAATGGAAATGTAACCATCCATGGTAAGCGCAAAAATACTATTCATCCAGAATAGTAGGCACCAAACCAGAAAAGCACAGGGAGTTTAAACAGAAATCAAACCTTATACCAAAGGAGGGGGAACAACGGTGACTGAAAGAACCGAGAACTTAACCTAAAGAGAAGACTGAAATATCGTGTGAGATCAGCACACGAGAGAATCAAAGCCTAAAGGACGCAGACAAGAGGACGCAGACAAGGGGACACTAAAGTCTACTATGGAAAAATAAAGTCGATGGAAAAATCCACTACCTTAAAAACTATTCTTAGCATGCATAGAATTCATGACTAGGTTGGGATGAAAAAATCATGATGAACTGGTTTCTTACTCAAAGATGGAAGTAAGAAAATTTATGAAAGTTAATTATCATAAATCCCCAGCTACGGCACTAACTAAAACATTCTAGGAGGTGGGGATCGCACCGCAAAGAACTTGTACACTCAAGACAAACCAAGCGCCTAACCACAAGCAAACCAAACCTGCAGCAACTGAAAAAATCCAAAGGATGCGAAGTTAAATTTTTCAAGAAACTCGTGACCAACAAAGGAAACTCAGTTCAATGAACAATCGAAGTGTAGATGTACAAACACAGTACAGAAAACCGATTGTCCACTTGAAAAATAGTAAACGCAGAAAAATGGACTTAAACAATTTACTGCAAAGGATGGACTGAAAGGGCGCTTGAAATACACTCGGAAAACAAGAAAGAGGTGAGCGGCGGTACATCTGCAAGTACAAGTGCAAGATTACCCAGCCCACCAATTTACAGGAAAATCCGAAGGGAAACAACTACTACACTCCACAAAAAGTTCTAATCGCGTGAGGGGCTGGTGATTTAAAAACAGTGTGGAGTAAAAAGAAACAGCTAATCTATGATGAGCTCCACCGAATGAACCATCTGCCTACGGAACTAAGAGCCAGAAACCATCAAGACGCTATAACGGTGGTCTGAATTAATTACCACCTTCCACCAAAACCAAGAAAGACAGCTGAAAGGAAGCTGCCTAAACAAAGCGTCGTAACGCTCCACCAATCTAGACTACCCTATAAGACAGTCCAGGAGGTGCTGAGGAATAGGCACCCACACATAGGGCCATGTTAACCTACGTCTGAGAACCATCAGCACCATCAATTTGACAGCCCCAAGGGGGCTATCAGGTAGTACAACCCCCAGGACAGGCTGAGCACTGCCTGCAGGGTCGGCATTCTTTGCCTCTAAATCAATGAATCCTGGGTTGACTGTAACACCCCAGCCATACGCAGTATCAGAGCCAGACTAGTGTTCAAGATCATCACTCACTCCACGTGACGGCTAAATCATCGCAATGCCTTGTCCGGTATAAACCACCAGGGACGACAGGAGGCGAAGGGATCAACAACGCCTGAAGCCATCCGAACAGGTGGACGGGAAGTGGCGACTATTAGACAGTGGACCTATATCAGGCACCACTATGACCTGAGGCTGTCCTAATCCTAGAGCTTCGTGGACGGAATGTGGCGCAGAGGAGGGCCTGGCGACCCCCTGAGATTCGGCTAAATTAAAATTCGGAAATACAACTCCCACCCGCCCTAAAACTTCACACACAATACAGCATGATAAGTCCCTGACCTGGGATGCAATCTGGATACACCCCACCCATGACAGCCATCAACAATTGGGGTTGCTAAAGGGCGTAGGGAATTACCGGCGACACGTAACATATCACCGTTTGATGACAGGAGGGATGCAAGCGGGCACGGGGACCCATACTAATGGGAGAGCCCAGGAAGACAGTCTAGACTTAACTGGATATAGAGAGTACATCACTACTCTCTACTACCTGGCGCAACATCGGAAACCCAAATATAATAAACCTTACTCACCAGGGAATACCCAACCAGTCTACCAAATAACGCCCTTTCGACTAGCTTGTTACGCAATATCCCATTTACTTCAAACGAGCAATGGCAACTATACACTCGTAACAACGACACATCAGGTAGAACCCGAAAGAACAACTCGTATAGAGTCTTGTCACCCTGATTGGGCAGCAGGTTACGTAGGTAACAAGCACGGAGGAAGGCATAGGGCCAGAAAGACTTAGCTAGCATAGACTCCAAGTGGATACTCCTAGCTATGTTCTGCAAGACCCCATTGTACCTCTCCACAGTTGCGTTCTGCTGAGCAGTGTATACCATCGATAATAATGCGCAGCACTAAACGATTTCAACCATTACTCGATACCACTTAACTAAAAAATCCTAAGCCCTATCAGAACTCAAACACTTGAACACAAACCCAT
Source organism: Chlamydomonas sp. ICE-L (assembly GCA_013435795.1). NCBI lineage: Eukaryota > Viridiplantae > Chlorophyta > Chlorophyceae > Chlamydomonadales > Chlamydomonadaceae > Chlamydomonas > Chlamydomonas sp. ICE-L. The sequence continues at coordinate 1,420,376 of JACBWV010000765.1, forward strand.
GTAGCTAAGGCATACACCTAAGGAGGGCACCCAGGGGAAGGACCAGGGGCACGGTAAGACAAAGAACGCGACCTCTGTCGAACCACGGAACGCACCCAGGGGTCCCAAGGATCCTAAGAGAGAAAAAATATCCACCAAGATATCATGCCAAAGAACCTCCACGGCCGCTGGACTAGGGCCAGGACGGCGTCCACTTCGGCCTTTAGCATGGGCGAAGTCCGGCGCTGCGAAACCTGGGATCACAGAAGGTAGGGAAGCGTTAGGGCTAAGTCGAGATTTGAGGTATGGGAAAATGGAGACGAGGATGAAAGTGCAGAAAGTCGCCAATCGCAAGGGCAGAAAATCGCAAATCGCAAGGGCAGAATTCGAAAATGTATCGCTAGGATGCGAAGAGCAGAGCCGAGGCATGTAAAGGTCCTAATATCCCGCCGTCGATGATCAGTCAATCCCAAGTCCCCCCCTCTATCGCTCGACTTACCCAGTTGGGGGGTAGAGGGAGCAGCACCCGTAGTGGTGCTGTCCATACCCCCCTGCTTCCTATAGGAAGCTACTACCTCCAGAATCTCCAGGTCCAGACGCGTAGGTCGTTCTCCTCTGGCGAACCCTACGGCACTTTACCGGAGTGATTTCAAGCTGATAGGTAATTGGGCTCCTCATCACTACCACTGCTTTGATAATGCAACTTCCGCTAGGGCCTCCTGCCGGCTTTGTGAAACTTACCAAACTTAATGGTGTTTCATGGGCTCGTGGGATCCGCAGTGTCATTGTGAGCAATGGATGCGACCGAATCCTCCCAACGGGGGTGAAGGTTCCTCTGGATTGGCTAGACGACTGCGCGCCAGCGGCCTCTGCTGCCGGAGAGGAGGATCCTTCCGCCATCAAGGAAGTAACCCCCCCCGGTCAATCCTCCAACTTTACGGTTCCTTCTCTCAATGTTCGACGCCTTTCCTCTGATGTTGAGGATGTCCTGATGAAGCTGTGTTGTGTACAGACACAGATCATCCGTTGTGCATCAGACCCGCAGCCTCCTTTCGTCCCTTTCAATTATGATGAAGACTACTCTACTACTACTGATGATGAGGAGGACTTGAAGAGTGCTACGAGTGCTGACTTCGGTGGCGTGACCCCATCTGCTGCTGCCACTCGTGTCTTTGAGACTTCCGCTGTTTCACCGGTGTATGAGCCTGCTGATCAGCAGATGCCTAATCGAGAGCTTTCGCCTGTGTATCAGCCTCAGCCTTCGTCGCGCCTCCCTTTGAGCCTGTTCCCCCGGCTTACCCGGAGGTGGCTAAGCCCACTTTCTTGAAGGGCTTTGCTTCTTTTTCCTCTGCATCTGCCCCCATGGAGCGTGGCCTCCCTGGCTACCACACTCGCTCTCGCGAGGCTGCTGTTTCCTCTGCACGCACCTCTGCTGCTGGTGCCTCCCTGGAACCCCCTCCGCCTCCGCCGGTGGAGCTGCCTCCTGCCCCTGGCCCTCCTCCTATGCTGCATACGCGGTCTTGCGCATCTTGGGAGCATCTGCTCACTGGCGGATCTCCTCCGACTTAGAACCTTCGGGACTACCGCCTGATCAACGAGGATCGACGGGATGGTGAGTCCTTGAACCGCTCTTTGTACGGTCGGATGGATATGCAGGCTACGATGGCAAATGTTAGTGTGAAGCTGAGGCATCGCCGAGTGATGGTTTTCTCTGAGCTTGGTACCAGGTGTCGTTCTTTTCTTGGTCCAGTCACTTCTGGGATTCTGTATCCCCCAGATCATGATGTTTCCTTTGGTGGTACGAGGCGTAGTGAGCACGAAAGGCTTGGTTATCAGTTTGTGAGAGTGCCTGTCCCTCTGTGTCCTGTTAGCCCAGATTTCGAGCTGCTTATGAGTGTTGCGAGGTCCATTCCTGTGATTAGGAACATAGATGACCAGCGCGCTCTTGACGCTGGTCTTGCTGCGGAGTATTTCATGGACATTCGTAGGTCCTTGGCTCCTGTCCCTTCTGCGATTAGAGCTGGGTCTAATACCCCCATTCATGGTGAGTCTCGGTTTGATCCTGCACTGTTGGGGTTCAGTGCACTGCCTCTCGAACGTCAGGAGTTCATGTGCTTAACTATGATGCTCGCGAACATGGAGGACGATATGGTCAAGGTATACCAGGACTTTGCCACCCCTCGGGATATACTTTTGGATATCCGGAAGACGCAGTCTGATGCCCTTGCCTCTAGAGTCCCTCTCATGCGTATCGAACTTCATACTGCGCACATGGGCCCTTCTGACCGTGTCGATGATTTCTTTCGCATGGTTCGCAGTCTGTGCACTGACCTCCGCAGTGCTGGACATCCTGTCACTCAGCGCCACGCCATGGAAACCATTGTGAATGGGATCCGTTTGATCCGATTTGAATCGCTGCGGATCCAGTACGGTATGATGTTGGCTAACAGACAGACTGTCGATTACTGGTCTTGTCTGGAGGCATATAGGTCTCTCGACATTTTGAACATTGCTCTCCCCAGGTCCGACTCCAGGCATCCTGGTTGGTCCCGGGACGCTTCCCAGGTTCCTGCCAATGCTGCGATTCAGCGTGGGCAGGGATCTGGTTCTCAGGGTTCCGGTTCCAACAAGCGGCGTCTGGATTGCACTTGGGGCCCATGCCTCAGCAAGACGACCCACTCAGAGGATCGCTGTTTCACGAAGCATCCGCACCTGCGTAAGACCAAGCCTGGTGCACCGGTTACCAATCCGGTGCCCATGGCCTTGGCCCTTCCAGGTGTGCTTACTCCGCGGCAGCTGGCCTCCTTGCAGGCTCAGATTGATGGGTATGCTTTGGACAAGAAATAGGAGGTACGCTCTGTCCTTTTCTCTTGCACTGCGAAATTTTCAAATGTCTGCAGCCCGAGCCTGTCTGAGGGTGTCTGGCATGTTGATTCTGGAGCTGGGATGTCAATCACAGGTGATATGTCTTTGTTCACTGTGTTTCATGCTTCTGAGACTGGGCCAGCAGTTAAATTTGGTGATGGTGTGGTTCAACGGTCTGTGGGTCAGGGTTCTATTGTGTTATGTAGTGATTGGTTACCAACACCAATCACTTTAACCAATGTTCTCTACATCCCACACTGTCCGGTGAACCTCATGTCAGTAAATGCTGTTGCCCATGCTCACAACTGCAAGATTTCTTTTGATAGTCTTAGTTGTACTGCCACACAGGGCTCTTCTGTTCTGTGGTCTTTCCCTGCCTCCAGTGATGGTGTGTACAAGTTTGCATGTAGGCCTTGTCACACCCCTCGTGGCCGTTTGTATGGTGCTGAAAATTATCCAGCTTTTGCTCTTGATGTTGATGAGGATGGTGGAGTTGTGATCCCTACCACTCCTGAATGGTTGTGGAATAGGCGGCTGGGTCACCCTGGCTATGATGCCATGCACAACCTTGTAAGGAAGGGTTTGGTTCAGAACTTACCCCTCACTCTCCAGCAGGTGCAAAGACTGTCTAAGATCCCATGTGATGCTTGTCAGAAGGCAAAGGGAAAACGTATCCCTTTTCCTAAAGAAAGCAAAACTAGGATCCGTGCCCCATTACAACGCCTTCACTTGGACATCATGGGGCCATTTAATATTAGGGGCTTGCGTGGGGAGTTTTATGTTCTGTGTCTCACTGACCAATACTCTGGCTATGCTGAGGTATTGTGCTTGAGAACCAGGGATGAAGCTCCCTTAGCAGTTCAAACTACCATCCTCAGATGGATGACTCAGCTGCATGGATTTGTTTTCAAGTGTCTTAGGTCTGACAGGGCTAAGGAATTTATAGTGAAGTGGTTCGAGGATTGGTTAGAATCGGTTGGTGCTGTGCATGAATTGTCCATGGCTTACACTGCTCAGCAGAATGCGACTGTGGAACGGTACAATGGGGTCCTTCAGAACGTAGCTAGGAGCATTCACTTAGAGTCTGAGCTCACTAAGTCCTTCTGGCCCTATGCCTTCCTCGCCGCTTGTTACCTACGCAACCGGCTGCCTAATCAGGGTGACAAGACTCCTTATGAGTTGTTCTTTGGGGTTCTACCTGATGTATCGTTATTGCGCGTGTTCGGGTGCCCATGCTATGTTACCTTAGTGAATGGGAAGAAACGCAATAAGCTAGACGAAAGGGCGTTATCTGGTAGACTGGTTGGGTATTCTCTGGTGAGTAAGGGTTATTTTGTTTGGGTTCCGAAGTTGCGCCAGGTGGTAGAGAGTCGTGATGTGCTCTTCTATGAACAGTTTAGCTATAACTGTATCCCTGGGCTCTCTCCCTATGATGGATCTCAGTATTTTTCTCGCACCCCTGCCGCTATCATCGGTAAAGGGCTTGATACTACTGACAATGTCCTGGGCCCTTTACCAACCCCGATTGTTGACCGCTTTACTGGTCATGGGATGACGATGCGTCCCAGGCCAGGTAATGATGGTGCTGTATCGCGTGCGGCGGCATTGGGCCAGGGGGAGTCTGATGTTCCTTCAAGCTCTAATTTATTCGAATCGCAGGGGGTCGCCGGGCCTTCCTCTGCGCCACGTTTCGTCGGTGAAGTTGTAGGATTAGGACAGCCTCGGGTCATAGTGGAACCTAGTACAGGTCCACTGCCCACTAGTCGCCACCCCCCCGTCCACCTATTCGGATAGCTCGCGGGAGTTGTTGATCACTTCACCCCCTGCTATACCTGGTGGTTTATACCGGACCAGGCATTGCGACGATGTGGCCGTCACAGATGATGTGAGTGATGACCTCGAACACTGGTCCGGGTCAGATACTGCGTATGGCTGGGGTGTTCCAGTGTACCCAGGCTTCGACGATTTAGAGGCAAAGGAGGCCGGCCTTGTTCAACCACGCATGAGTGCTGCGCTGGGGGCTTTATTACCGGTTACTGCTGATACTGCTGATATCCCCGCTGCCCATGTACAAGTACACTACTTGTACGTGGGGGCTTTTATTTCTACCTCTACTGAACTCTCTTATAAAGCTGCAATGTTACCTACCAACCCAGACAGAGATCTCTGGCTGCAGGCTATGAAGGATGAGATGGCCTCCCTCCATGCTCATGGCACTTGGGTCCTCACTCCACAGCCTCCTAGGCAGAGGATTCTATCTGGCAGATGGTTATTTGTCAAGAAACATGGGGCTGATGGTTCTTTGCGTTTTAAAGCTCGTTTTGTAGTTCGTGGTTTTCTGCAACGTCCTGGGCTGGACTACCATGATGTATATGCCCCCGTCTCCTCTAAAGCAGGTCTTCGTGTGCTCCTTGCTGCCATCACTCATAGAAAAATGTTTGTGAGGCAGCTCGACATCAAGACTGCATTCTTGAATGCCAAGCTGGAACCTGGTCTGGACCTGTTCTGTTACCAGCCTGAGGGCTTTCATGAACTTGGTCCTGACAATGTTCCCCTTGTGTGCAAGCTGATTCAATCTCTTTATGGTTTGAAGCAGGCACCCAGGGCTTGGAGCAAAGATGTAAAGCAGGTTTTGGTTGCCCACGGTTTTACCATGTGCAAAGCTGAACCTGCTCTGTATTTCAGGAGGGATTCTACTGGTGGGTGGAGCTATGTCCTGACCTATGTGGATGACTTTATCTGTGCTTTTAGTGAGCTGCATAGGTATGCCTTGCTGATCAAGGCTATGGAAGCAGCTGGGTGGGAAGTCAAGGAAATGGGTGTACCTGTCCAGTTCCTTTCATTGGACATGACTTGTACACTTGATTCTGACGGCAGGTGTGTTAAGATCGACCTCTCCCAGCACTCCTACATTGTTGAGCTGGTGGAGCAGTTTGGTCTCACTGCTGCTACCAAGCCCAAGTTTTCAGTTCCCATGGCCAAGTGCACTGTCACTGATCCTCCTGGAGAACCTCTGGCCTCTAATAGCCAGTACCTCTCTCTTGTGGGGGCTTTGCTGTACCTGGCTACCTGCACAAGGCCTGATATTTCTTTTGCTGTTAGCTACCTGTCCAGGTTTTCTGCTCAACCCACTGCCCCCCTGTGGGCTGCAGCCAAGCGCTTGCTTTTGTATTTGAGAGAATATTCCCATCTGGGCCTCACTTACACTCACAGCCCTGGTTTCTCTTTTACTGTCTTTAGTGACTCATCCTTTGCTGATGATGGGTCTGACAGGAGATCTCAGACTGGCTATGCTGTGCTTGCTGGAGGCTGCCTTGTGAACTGGATGAGCAAAAGGCAACCCACTGTTGCTGTTAGCTCCAGTGAGGCTGAGTATCAGGCCCTGTCTCAGACTGCCAGGGAGGTGCAATGGTTGAAAAAGTTGAGAATTGATCTAGGGCTGCCTTGTGACCTGGTCACCATTCAGGTGACAACTTGGGGTCCTTGAGCTGGGCCAATGACTGTCAGCTGCTCCCTCGCAACAAGCACATTGATGTCATCCATCACTATATCCAGGAGCTGGTGGAGGATGGCCAGGTGGATGTTGCCTATGTTAACACTAAGGACAACTGTGCTGACCCCTTCACCAAGCCCCTTGATCCTATGGTGTTCTGGCGTTTCATTCGCATGTTTGGAATGACTGCTTCTCCTTAAACCATTTTTTTTGGTTACATGTATTCTAGAATTTTGGTTACATGTATTCTGGAATTTTTGGTTACATTTTAGGGTTTCTTTGGTTACATTTAGAGTTTCTTTAAGTTATTATTGATTGGCATTAGGTTCCTATTCCCGGATCGGGTTTTCTATACCGTTGTTACCCGACTTTGATATTTAGTTGTCCTCTTTTATCCACTTGGCAAATTTTGGTTCTTTGCCTTGCTTCATACCTTCCCTTACACCCTTCGGGTTTCATTTGAAGTTTCTCTCGATTTTTTTTTCCGGAGTTCTTTGATTTTTTTTTTATTTGTTACATATAGTTCTATGTCACCAGTGCCATAGGTGGAGTAGTACTATTGTATGTCACCTGTGTCATAGGTGGAGTATCAGCATGTATAGCGGTGCTCTCACGCGTTTTATGACTTGGTGACTACTTATGTACTCCCTTAGAACTATCGGCTCTCCTGAGCCAGCTTCCCGTGGGACTGAGTCATCTTGAGATGACTCAGTGGCAGCTTCCTGTCACCTACGTCTCCGGTCTGATCTGTACCCTGTTAGGTTCCTGTCTACCGCCTCCTTTCACCACAGGTGCCCCTTTATGGGTCTCCTGTGTCTGTAACGTTATCCTTGTCTCCGTGTATAGATTGGTGCGTCTGTTCCGCTGCTTTAATCTACTGTCCACTCTACCGGAGTGATTTCAAGCTGATACCGGCGATCCGCCAGATAGAGCTGACGATCCGCCAGATAGATCTGACTACCCGCCAGATAGAGCTGATGATCCGCCAGATAGAGCAGATGATCCGCCAGCTTGATCGAAAAAATTCTCCAGAAGGTAGCACAGAGCCACTAGAGCGCAAGCTCATGCCAGTAGCCGACCGTCGGCTGGGCAGAGCAAAGGGGGCACAGACGACGTAGACATCAGCAGGGAGCTTGGTCGGCTTGGCAACCTCCGGTTCCGCAGGCAGAGCCGCAAACACCGGAGATATGATAGCGACGTCAAGGACGCGAGCAGACGAAGACAGGGTATCTCCACCGATGTCCAGGCTAGTCGCCGACTTGAGTCTGCACGTCACAGTCATCTACGACAGACGGGAGGAGGCGACAGACGGCAGGGGAGGAAAAGGAAGAGAGGATGGAGGAATGACTGGGGGGGGTTACTTCCACGATGGCGGAAGGATTCTCACCAATGCAAGCAGAGGCCGAAGGGGTGCGCACATCCACCAGCCGATTCGTCGTCATGTCAGGACTTCGGAACTTCCAGAATGAAGCTCGTTGAAGCCAAGTAGAGGACGACGTAGAAGATGCAGTAAGCAGTGGTACCATGATGAGCCCAATGACCTCTCAGCTTAGACACTTCAAGAATGGAGAGATACTCGCAGCGGTCGAACACGCCAATCTTTTAACGCAAGATGAGAATAATTAAAGTGACTGGGGACACATAAGACCCCAGTGGAGGAAAGGAAGCAAGCCCGGAACCTAACTAGGGTACATGCTATACAGCACGTGTTAGGGGATCAGGGGACGCAGCCCACCAGGAGCTGTCACCGTGTCATGAAGGATGACACAGTCTACGGGAAGCTTGTTACTATCTACAGCTATAGTTCTAAGGAAGTACAGTAGAAGTCACCAAGACATAAAACGATCAAGTGAACCGCAATTGATGCTGATAGTTTCCAACCACCAACCATTGAATTACTCCAACAACCAACTATTCATGTTATTTACCCACCAACTGCTATACTGCATTATTTCAATCATCACCAGCAAGGATGCCAAGCCACCCACCGACTGTTTTATGTTTGGTTCCCCTTGACTCTATCAAGCTGCATTTGGAGTCCAGTAGGGCATCAGCACAACGATGTATCCATCATTTGTTGTCGATATCATCATCAACATCATCACTATCACCACCACCACCATCATCACCACCAGCAGCAGCAACAGCAGCAGCACTGTCAACATCATCGCCTCCACCACCGCCATCATTTAAATCAACAACATGACCGCCATCACCACCACCATCATCATCAGTGTTGCAGATGCAGGGTCCGTTGCGACGCAGACACAGATCCAGTAGATCGGTCTCAGAGGGTTTGGGTACATCCAGTGGGTCAGTCTCAAAGGGTCTGGGTACGTCAAGTGGGTCGATCTCAGAGGGTCTGGGTACGTCTAGTGAGTGGGTCTCTAAGGGTGTGGGTACGTTCAATGGGTCGGTCTCAGAGGGTCTGGGTATGTCGAGTGGGTCGGTCTCACAGGGTCTGGGTACATACAGTGTGTCGGCCTCACAGGGGTTGGGTACATACAGTGTGTCGGCCTCACCGGGGCTGGGTACATACAGTGTGTCGGCCTCACAGGGGCTGGGTACCTACAGTGTGTCGGCCTCACAGGGTATGGGTACTTCCAGTGGGTCGGTCTAAGAGGGTCTGGGTACGTCGAATGGATCGGTCTTACAGGGTCTGGGTACGTCCAGTGGGTTGGTCTCATAGGGTCTGGGTACGTCCAGTGGATCGTTCTGACAGGGTCTGGGTATGTCTAGGGGATTGGTCTCAGAGGGTCTGGGTACTTCCAATGGGCCGTTCACAGAGGGTATGGGTGAGTCCAATGGGTCGGTCTCAGAGGGTCTGGGTACGTTTAGTGGGTCGGTCTCTGAGGGTGTGGGTACGTCCAATGGGTCGGTCTCAGAGGGTCTGGGTACGTCAAGTGGGTCGGTCTCACAGGGGCTGGGTACATACAGTGTGTCGGTCTCAGAGGGTATGGGTATTTCCAGTGGGTCAGTCTCGGAGGGTCTGGGTACGTCCAGTGGATTGGTCTTAGAGGGTCTGGGTATGTCTTGTGGGTTTGGTCTCAGAGGGTCTGGGTACTTCCAGTGGGTTGGTCTCAGAGGGTCTGGGTACGACTCGTGGGTTGGTCTCAGAGGGTCTGTGTAAGTCCAGTGGGTCGGTCTCAAAGGGTCTGTGTACGTCCAGTGGTCGGTCTCAAAGGGTCTGTGTACGTCCAGTGGTTGGTCTCAGAGGGTCCGGGTATGTCACACAGGTTTGGGGGGGGTCTGTCAAGACGCAGACACAGATTTTGGAATCAGTTGCATCCCAAGAAGCAGATTTATTTGAGGCTCCCCCAGAACAACCCTGATCACCATCACCATCATCAGCAACACCATCAGCAGCATTGTTATCATCCGACCACCACTTGCAGGGATGCCAAGTCACCCACCAACCAACTGTTCTGTTCTTCCAACCACCACTTGCAGGGATGCCAAGCCACCACATTCTCAGCTATGGCAGCACAGCCGCATCGGTCAGCAGCTAGAGGGAAGGTACAATGAGCTGGCACAGAGGGCCTTGAAGGCAGCTATGGACAACTTGTGATCCAGGAACATTGTGTGTGCCACAGTACAGAGGTAGCCTGATAGGCTTCAGGGGCTTGTCCAACCTCGAAAATACAAGATGAATTGTAGATTACCAGTATGGGCGTATTAGTGTGCAGTCGATAAAGTTATTCCTACTGTATCGTACGTAGGCACTAAGTAGGGGAGGATTGTATTGTATTGTTACATGCAATGGTTCTCAGCCAACTCTGGGCTATTCACCGTCTTCCAATTTCAAGCCCCCCCTTGCCATACACACGGAAAGCGATGAGCAAACTAAGCGGATTAGACAGTTTAAAGACTTGCACAGGGAGGAGGACCTCACTTTGACTGCTATTCAGGTAGTTTATAACTTGAACATAAACTTGAGTTTGGTTACATAGCTTCAACCAATTGGCCTGGCTGAAGCTATGTTCAGGCAGTTCAATTGTGTGTGTCTCTTCACAGTTCACACTCCAAAATACTTATTATATATTTTATCAGATCGAATTTGATCAGATATTGTTAGAATTTATTACAATCTACATGCTGATGTTGTTCTGAACGCTGCGTCTTGCGTCGCAGATGCAACGTAGAGAGGGTATGTTGCGTTGCAGCCGTAGATCCAGATGATTGGTTGTGACGCTGAGGATAGACACAGAGATGGGTGCTGCTTATAAATTGCTGCTCACAGCAAAACATGATATCAGTGGGGTGTTTTAATGGCGTGGCTTCAGGGCGAGGGCAGATTGAACTGTATGCCTGGTCTTACGAAACGCAGAAGTCAAATTATGTGACAGCAAGCGACAAACAACCCCAAAATTGGTGTCACGGAAACTAGGGGAGTGACACCGGGAAGGATTGAGCTGCTGAGGCGACAAGACTGCTGTCCTGCCTCGGCATTTTTTTGCTGAGTCATGTAACGTACTCATGCCTGCCAGCAGCAGGTGGTCTTAAACTTGAGCACCGAGGATTGTAAATCCCTGAGCTACGGCCAGGGTGGGGCCAAATTGGATTAGATTGTTACATGGTGTTTCAGCCAACTCTGGGCTGCTCACCGTCTTCCAAATCTTCTTTCGACGCAATGGACCCTCCCCGCGTACAGACCGACCAACCGACAGACAGACGGACCCTGTCAGATACAAATAACATTGCCTGCCCAGGGATCTGCCTCTCGAGACGCTCCCTGTTTCAAAACCTGCTTCTTGACAAGCAACATATTTCAAAATCTGCGACGGCTGATGGCCCAATCTTAAGCAAAGAGACCCTGCGCTTTTTTTTTTTTTTTTTTTTTTTAGTTGTGAAAGGATTTTCACCCCAGGAGGTGGGTCTCCCGACACAAACCAGCAACACGGAGGATTCAGTTCGAATGGTGGTGCCACTCCTACAATATGCAAAGTAGGCGCACTTAGGGTTGGTGAGAGATACCAACCCACGACCAAACGAACATTCACCACTACCCCTGTTGACCACGGCAGACAAGCTCCCTGCCATGGTCGTTAGAGGTGGAATCAAGGAGACATAACTAGAGAACCACCCGAGGGCAGAAATCCGACAGTACTTCCCTACAAGGTTTGCTTAGGGCCAGGACGCCAAAATACTGAGGAATCGAACCTCACCACCCCCTTCCTACTCTTGCAAGTAGGGTCGATACAGCAAGGGTACTGTAGATCACAAGGGATGTAGAACACACCACATTTGTAACTCAGCCTGCGTGTCCTGCGATCTAACGCCGCCCCCTAACCGCTAAGGTAAACCTCGGCAGGATAGGAAAAGAGCAATCTCCCGTGGAACTGTGGTCTGGGCGATTTTCACGCCCAGACCGGTCTATCTAGGCGAATTTCACGCCCAGACCAGGGTGGTGGTGGTGGTATGGGGGTGAGGGGTGTGTTGTGGAAATATGGGTGGGTGGTAAGCTGTAAGGAGGGGTGTGTTGTGGTGGTAGGGGGGAGAGTGTGCGGTTATGTGTGTGGTGGGGGGGGAGTGAGTGTGGGTTAGGTGGTGAAGAGGGAAGGTGTGAGTGTGTGTGTGTTAGGAGGGGGTGATTTACGGGCCCAGACCGGTCTAGGCGACTTGCACGCCCTTGCCAATGTTGTGGTGGTGGGGTGGGGGTGAGGGGTGCAATGTGAAGGTTGGTGGTGGTTTGTAGAAAGAACGTGCTGTGATAGGGGGGTGAGTGTGGGGTTATGGGCGGTGTGGTGGGGGAGTGAGATTGTGGGTATGGTGATAAAAAGGTGTGTGTGTGTGGGGGGGGGGGGGGGGGGGGAGTGTTTGGCTGTGTGAGGTTGAAGAGGTGTGATAGAGGGGGAAAGTGTGTGTAGGTGGAGCGTTAGGCTGTGGGCAAGGAATAAGGGTGGAGAAAAGAAGAAGTTGAAAAGAAACTTTGACCACAGGAGGAAGCATACCTAAGCATACCTTAGAAGGTCTAAATAGGAGGTGCCGGGAAAAGGGGGTGAAGGTGTAGAGCAGAAAAATCAATTCAACGGGGGCGAGGTACGAGCTCCACGGCAATCACGTATTCAGGCGTGATTGCGGAAATTTCGCAAATCCTGAAGAGGGTGTGGGGGGATTGATGTGCGAATAATTGTGTAGACTGACAGCGCCGCGGCACAATGATGAGGGGTCCAGGCCAGGTCCACTGCGTTCCAGCGTTCACTGCGAGGGATGGGGAGTAAGGAGTTGCGAGAAATGAGGGAGATAAGGTCTGGTGGCCGGCGTTTAATGAGCCTGAAAACCAGTACAGACTGACAGCGCCGCGGTACAATGATGAGGGGTCCAGGCCAGGTCCACTGCGTTCCAGCGTTCACTGCGAGGGATGGGGAGTAAGGAGTTGCGAGAAATGAGGAAGCACTGATGAAGAAGCTCAGGGAAGTGCCCTCATGTCTTGATTAGTTAGCTTCCCTCTTTCTTCTTTTATTTCCCTTCCCATCCTTCTCATTATTTTTCCCACGCAGGTCTTTCTCAGTCCTTTAGTCGAAACTGACTTTTTTCTAGTTCTCCTGCGGGAGGAGAAAAAAAAGATAGGCCACACCATGGCCACACCATGCCTAAAAAACCTGGTGAGGGCTGACTTTTTTTGAAAAACTTAGATATGGATTCTGGGGGTTACAGCATGGCGCACATAATGGCATCCTTGGAATTCCCACATGGGGATTGCGTGATAGTAAAAAAACAGTTCTGCACCCCCTCTGGGTTGCCCAAGTACCGTAGTCACCCTTCACCTTTTTTTTTTTTTTTTTTGCAGGTGGCAGCCCAAAACTGGAGTTCTCATTATTTAAGCAAAACAGTAGCAGGACAGTTTTCTCAGCATGGTTCAGCTACACTTCCCCTTGGGTCCCACCCAACTCAGCCCCGATGTTAAATGGGCCTTGGACGGAGGCCTTCCTGGTTTCGTCCCAATTATCAGCTTGAAATCACTCCGGTAGAGTGGACAGTAGATTAAAGCAGCGGAACAGACGCACCAATCTATACACGGAGACAAGGATAACGTTACAGACACAGGAGACCCATAAAGGGGCACCTGTGGTGAAAGGAGGCGGTAGACAGGAACCTAACAGGGTACAGATCAGACCGGAGACGTAGGTGACAGGAAGCTGCCACTGAGTCATCTCAAGATGACTCAGTCCCACGGGAAGCTGGCTCAGGAGAGCCGATAGTTCTAAGGGAGTACATAAGTAGTCACCAAGTCATAAAACGCGTGAGAGCACCGCTATACATGCTGATACTCCACCTATGACACAGGTGACATACAATAGTACTACTCCACCTATGGCACTGGTGACATAGAACTATATGTAACAAATTAAAAAAAAAAAAATCAAAGAACTCCGGAAAAAAAATCGAGAGAAACTTCAAATGAAACCCGAAGGGTGTAAGGGAAGGTATGAAGCAAGGCAAAGAACCAAAATTTGCCAAGTGGATATAAGAGGACAACTAAATATCAAAGTCGGGTAACAACGGTATAGAAAACCCGATCCGGGAATAGGAACCTAATGCCAATCAAAGATAACTTAAAGAAACTCTAAATGTAACCAAAGAAACCCTAAAATGTAACCAAAAATTCCAGAATACATGTAACCAAAATTCTAGAATACATGTAACCAAAAAAATTGGTTTAAGGAGAAGCAGTCATTCCAAACATGCGAATGAAACGCCAGAACACCATAGGATCAAGGGGCTTGGTGAAGGGGTCAGCACAGTTGTCCTTAGTGTTAACATAGGCAACATCCACCTGGCCATCCTCCACCAGCTCCTGGATATAGTGATGGATGACATCAATGTGCTTGTTGCGAGGGAGCAGCTGACAGTCATTGGCCCAGCTCAAGGACCCCAAGTTGTCACCCTGAATGGTGACCAGGTCACAAGGCAGCCCTAGATCAATTCTCAATTTTTTCAACCATTGCACCTTCGGGCAGTCTGAGACAGGGCCTGATACTCAGCCTCACTGGAGCTAACAGCAACAGTGGGTTGCCTTTTGCTCATCCAGTTCACAAGGCAGCCTCCAGCAAGCACAGCATAGCCAGTCTGAGATCTCCTGTCAGACCCATCATCAGCAAAGGATGAGTCACTAAAGACAGTAAAAGAGAAACCAGGGCTGTGAGTGTAAGTGAGGCCCAGATGGGAATGTTCTCTCAAATACAAAAGCAAGCGCTTGGCTGCAGCCCACAGGGGGGCAGTGGGTTGAGCAGAAAACCTGGACAGGTAGCTCACAGCAAAAGAAATATCAGGCCTTGTGCAGGTAGCCAGGTACAGCAAAGCCCCCACAAGAGAGAGGTACTGGCTATTAGAGGCCAGAGGTTCTCCAGGAGGATCAGTGACAGTGCACTTGGCCATGGGAACTGAAAACTTGGGTTTTGTAGCAGCAGTGAGACCAAACTGCTCCACCAGCTCAACAATGTAGGAGTGCTGGGAGAGGTTGATCTTAACACACCTGCCGTCAGAATCAAGTGTACAAGTCATGTCCAATGAAAGGAACTGGACAGGTACACCCATTTCCTTGACTTCCCACCCAGCTGCTTCCATAGCCTCGATCAGCAAGGCATACCTATGCAGCTCACTAAAAGCACAGATGAAGTCATCCACATAGGTCAGGACATAGCTCCACCCACCAGTAGAATCCCTCCTGAAATACAGAGCAGGTTCAGCTTTGCACATGGTAAAACCGTGGGCAACCAAAACCTGCTTTACATCTTTGCTCCAAGCCCTGGGTGCCTGCTTCAAACCATAAAGAGATTTAATCAGCTTGCACACAAGGGGAACATTGTCAGGACCAAGTTCATGAAAGCCCTCAGGCTGGTAACAGAACAGGTCCAGACCAGGTTCCAGCGTGGCATTCAAGAATGCAGTCTTGATGTCCAGCTGCCTCACAAACATCTTCCTATGAGTGATGGCAGCAAGGAGCACACGAAGACCTGCTTTAGAGGAGACGGGGGCATATACATCATGGTAGTCCAGCCCAGGACGTTGCAGAAAACCACGAACTACAAAACGAGCTTTAAAACGCAAAGAACCATCAGCCCCATGTTTCTTGACAAATAACCATCTGCCAGATAGAATCCTCTGCCTAGGAGGCTGTGGAGTGAGGACCCAAGTGCCATGAGCATGGAGGGAGGCCATCTCATCCTTCATAGCCTGCAGCCAGAGATCTCTGTCAGGGTTGGTAGGTAACATTGCAGCTTATAAGAGAGTTCAGTAGAGGTAGAAATAAAAGTCCCCACGTACAAGCAGTGTACTTGTACATGGGCAGCGGGGATATCAGCAGTATCAGCAGTAACCGGTAATAAAGCCCCCAGCGCAGCACTCATGCGTGGTTGAACAAGGCCGGCCTCCTTTGCCTCTAAATCGTCGAAGCCTGGGTACACTGGAACACCCCAGCCATACGCAGTATCTGACCCGGACCAGTGTTCGAGGTCATCACTCACATCATCTGTGACAGCCACATCGTCGCAATGCCTGGTCCGGTATAAACCACCAGGTATAGCAGGGGTGAAGCAGGGGTGAAGTGATCAACAACTCCCGCGAGCTATCCGAATAGGTGGACGGGGGGTGGCGACTAGTGGGCAGTGGACCTGTACTAGGTTCCACTATGACCCGAGGCTGTCCTAATCCTACGACTTCACCGACGAAACGTGGCGCAGAGGAAGGCCCGGCGACCCCCTGCGATTCGAATAAATTAGAGCTTGAAGGAACATCAGACTCCCCCTGGCCCAATGCCGCCGCACGCGATACAGCACCATCATTACCTGGCCTGGGACGCATCGTCATCCCATGACCAGTAAAGCGGTCAACAATCGGGGTTGGTAAAGGGCCCAGGACATTGTCAGTAGTATCAAGCCCTTTACCGATGATAGCGGCAGGGGTGCGAGAAAAATACTGAGATCCATCATAGGGAAAGAGCCCAGGGATACAGTTATAGCTAAACTGTTCATAGAAGAGCACATCACGACTCTCTACCACCTGGCGCAACTTCGGAACCCAAACAAAATAACCCTTACTCACCAGAGAATACCCAACCAGTCTACCAGATAACGCCCTTTCGTCAAGCTTATTGCGCTTCTTCCCATTCACTAAGGTAACATAGCATGGGCACCCGAACACGCGCAATAACGATACATCAGGTAGAACCCCAAAGAACAACTCGTATAGAGTCTAGCCGGTTACGTAGATAACACACTCGCACTCTGCTGAGCAATGTATACCATCAATAATTCATGCACAGCCCAACCGATTCTAACCACGCCTCTATACCACTTAACTAAAAAATCCTTAGCCCTATCAGAACTCAAACACTTGAAACCCAAACTCACGTAGCTAAGGCATACACCTAAGGGGGGAACCAGGGGCACAGGAAAACAAAGTTAGCAACCTGTGTCGAACCACGGAACGCACCCAGGGGTCACAAGGAGCCTAAGAGAGAAAAATATCCACCAAGATATCATGCCAAAGATCCTCCACGGCCGCTGGTCTAGGGCCAGGACGGCGTCCACTTCGGCCTGTAGCATGGGCGAAGTCCGGCGCTGCGAGACCTGGGATCACAGAAGGTGGGGAAGCGTTAGGGCGAAGGCGAGATTTGAGGTATGGGAAAAAGGAGACGAGGATGAAAGTGCAGCAAGTCGCACCTGGTGCAGAAGATCGCACCAATGGCAGAAAATCGCAAATCGCAAGGGCAGAATTCGAAAATTTATCGCTAGGATGCGAAGAGCAGAGCCGAGGCATGTAAAGGTCCTAATATCCCGCCGTCGATTATCAGTCAATCCCAAGTCCCCCCCTCTATGGCTCGACTCACCCGGTTGGGGGGTAGAGGGAGCAGCACCCGAGTGGTGCTGACCATACCCCCCTGCTTCCTACCACCCTCCAGAATCTCCAGGCGTAGGTCGTCCTCCTCTGGCGAACCCTACGGCAGTGCCGGCGATCCGCCAGCTTGATTGAAAAAATTCTCCAGAAGGTAGCACAGAGCTACTAGAGCGCAAGCTCATGCCAGTAGCCAACAGTCGGCTGGGCAGAGCAAAGGGGGGGCACAGACGACGTAGACATCAGCAGGGAGCTTGGTCGGCTTGGCAAACTCCGGTATGCAGGCAGAGCCTAAAACACCGGAGAAAGGTTAGCGACGTCAGGGACGCGAGCAGATGAAGACGGGGTATCTCCACCGATGTCCAGGCTAGTCGCCGACTTGAGTCTGCACGTCACAGTCATCTACGACAGACGGGAGGAGGCGACAGACGGCAGGGGAGGAAAAGGAAGAGAGATGGAGGAATGACCGGGGGGGGTTACTTCCACGATGGCGGAAGGATCCTCCTCTCCGGCAGCAGAGGCCGCTGGCGCGCAGTCGTCTAGCCAATCTAGAGGAACCTGCACCCCCGTCGGGAGGATTCGGTCGCATCCATTGCTCACAATGACACTGCGGATCCCACGAGCCCATGAAACACCATTTAGTTTGGTAAGTTTCACAAGGCCGGCAGGAGACCCTCGCGGAAGTTGCATTATCAAAGCAGTGGTAGTGATGAGGAGCCCAGTAACCTATCAGCTTGAAATCACTCCGGTAGAGTGGACAGTAGATTAAAGCAGCGGAATAGACGCACCAATCTATACACGGAGACAAGGATAACGTTACAGACACAGGAGACCCATAAAGGGGCACCTGTGGTGAAAGGAGGCGGTAGACAGGAACCTATCAGGGTACAGATCAGACCGGAGACGTAGGTGACAGGAAGCTGCCACTGAGTCATCTCAAGATGACTCAGTCCCACGGGAAGCTGGCTCAGGAGAGCCGATAGTTCTAAGGGAGTACATAAGTAGTCACCAAGTCATAAAACGCGTGAGAGCACCGCTATACATGCTGATACCAATCAGGCAAATGATGGCGGTATGGTGTGTGTGTGTGAGGGGGGGGGGGGGCTGGGAACATACCCCCACCACCACCACCACCACCACCACCACCACCACCACCACACACACACACACACACACACACACATACACATACTCACCCATATTACCTACCCATTCACCCACCCATATTATCAGCACATACCCAGCCATTCACCCACTCATACTCTGGGCTGGGCTGGGGTTTGGGGTGGGTGGTGGGTGGTGGGTGGTGGGTGGTGGGTGGTGGGTGATGGGTGGTGGTGGTGGTGGTGGTGGTGGTGGTGGTGGTGGTGGTGGTGGTGGTGGTGGTGGTGGTGGTGGTGGTGGGGTAAATACTTATTGCACGAGGTCCATAGTGGTGCCAATAGACTACCCTTACCAAGGCCTACTTACGGGTGGTCTCAGAATGTCATTTGGAGGTCTGAGTAAAAAGTTGGCAAAAAACAAAATGAGGGCTGACCCCCCCTCCCCCCCCCCCCCTAAATGAGGTGCTCAGAATGACCTGTAAAGTAACTTCAAATATCGCCATGATACATGCGATTACAGCCCTGTTCTCAGGGAAAAAACGATCGGCATGACAGAATGTTTTTAGGCCTGGGCTCCTCCTGGCTCATGGTTACTCTTCTGTTTATTTCCCAACAAAGAGAAGAAGAACCAGTCGTAGCTCATACTTGCTTCATTTTTACTGCCTCTTCTGGTCTTATAATTATGCCTTCACTACCGGTGCCATCTACTTTATCCTTTCTCTTGTGCCACCTTCCCCTCACAGTTTCTCCATCTGATTTTCCAACTTGTCCACCCCCTGTCTTGGCTCCTTGTTGACTGCATCGTATTCAAATTATAAGCATGCATTCTTCCATGTAGCTTGCCGGGACAACGCCAGTAATAGTACTCCTTCCTCCTTCTAATGCTTTCTGAGCCCACGATTTGTATCGTTACTTACTTGAATAGGACCTGTTCTTCAATTGGTTCACTCTTCTGTTTAAATTCATAATTATAACAATTATACTACTACTACAAGCAGCTCCCCTGGATAACCCGTGTTTCTGCAATCCCGCAGCTTTTAATGCCCCCAATTAACTGTTCCCGATTAACATTTCAAGAGACCCTTCACTTGGACGCAGGGGAAGATCGGGGGCATCGGCGGGCATCGGGCTCGTACTGTTTGTTAGGCTTGACTGTCGGTTAGGAAAATCGCGCAGACCGATACTTAATGTGATTACCTCCCCAAATATTACACCCGAGCATCGCGAGTCACGCTTAACGCTTATGCCTCCCCAAAAGTTACACCTGGTCATCGCGCTGCCATAATCTCAATTTGATGTCAAGGTCCTTAACAGAGACAACTGCATACCGCTGAAAACTGTTGGTCTGGCCCAGTGTAGGGTGTTTCACGATCAAAACGCCCCCCCCCCCCCCCCCCCCCCCCCCCCCCCCCCCCCCCGATTATCCCGAAGTAATTCCTACGTTAACAAGATACCACTTTATATAAGCTCGTTTCAGGTGCTAACTCTTCGATCAGCGACAAAATCGACCATGTACAGCGGGTGGCAGCGGGTGACAGGTTGGAGTTTGTTGGGGCGGTTGGAGCCTGTCTTGCCTCGTATTTGAAGCAACTTGGGCAAAACCGAGACCGAAGATGCCCCATGCGCAAAACTTCTCAAGAACTTTCTTCACCAAACACTAGTACATATCCCATATAAGCTTTCGATCTCTCAGTTATCGCCTCGGAGTCCTGCGTCAGCTCAAGTAGCTGACTCGTCACCCTTACCTTGCACGCGCACGGAAGCATCGGGGAGCTCTTGTCGAGGTGATCCGACGCTTTGAAGGTAACAACTACGGGATTCTATGCCGGAAAGGTGCTCATATGTGCTATTTTGCAGGTGATTTAGATTCAACCTGGACTGACCTGGGGGTTCATGAAATTGTATGTTTGGACCCGGGAAGCTTGGGAACTGTTCTAGCGTCTCCCATTCACGCGAAGATACACGAATTTACAGTCGGAGGGTCTCAAGATCACACGTTTTCCCCCTCCCCAAGAAATTTATCCTCAGGGTTTGATATCATGACATAGGAGCCAGACTCCAGGTCAAATGAGACCATGCACCTAAGTAACCCCAGTCCAGCCACAAATACACTAAGCGATATCCCACCCAGTCTTGCATGCAGAGCTGCCCCACCCACCCACCCACCCACACAGATTGCTGAAGTCCCTCCCTGACGTACCTGCCGAGCTATCCCACACCTTCACATCCATCCCTACACACCCCTATAAAACCACACACACACACACACACGCACACACACACACACACACACACACACACACACACACACACACACACACACACACACTATGGATAGTCCACCTGAAAAATTCCAGCCACTAATTCAGCAAGCAATGTCTTCATAACTAGAAGAGTGAGGGAGATATTTTTCCATTCAGTATTCGCCTACTACGGTTGCCCAATATGGAAGGGACGTCTTCTTCGGGAGAGCATGCAATTATTAAGGGAGGGTTGTACCTATTGTTCTGGGCCAAACTTTCCACTAGCTCCATTGAGCCCCATGACACCATGACAAAGGTTTTTTTTTGGGAGGGGGGGGGGGGGGGAGGGAAGTAAATTGGCCTTTAGAGTGGTGATAGGGCGCCTAAGGCACATCAATAGAGTTTTGGGGGGCCGGCTTGCCTTTGGTCCCCCCTAGTGTCTCCAGAATATGCACACAAGTTGTCCTACGGCTGTATGAAGCTGTACGAGTACGTGACCAAAGTCTTTGGAGATACTCTTGAGCGAATCAAATTGTATTGTCCTCCTCAGTGGGCTGGTATGGTGCAACAACTGTATACAACCTGTTTTGGATGCTTTTTCTTGCCAAACATTTGTTTTATGCTCGATGAATCATGTGAATCTTTCTTAACCATTCCCTACCCCAAGTATCATAATCCAGAAACTATACGCAGTCATGAGAAGTAGCCACAAATTTAGAAGTCGTTTTGGAAAGAAATTCCGGTACACAAATAAACCAGGGTCCCAATCCTTCAATTCCAGAAACATGCTCAAATTTGTATTTTGTTCAAATAATTTGGGTCCAATCGGGCATGGTCGATCTTGTTCACGCAACACATTACAGGTATTGACAGAGCTGTCCAGAAGCTGGCAATAAAAAACTTAGAAGCCCCGGGAAAAACTATCTTCTTTTGCTACTCTACTCAATCCTCCTTTCTTCTTTTTTATTGCATTTTAATATGGAATCATCACATGGTTCTTCAGTCAACTCCTTCTATCTTCTTTTAATTGAGAAAGCCCTTTGTCCAACTTTACAACTGTACTTCTTGGCCGTTGCAGTTTACTTCCTCGGATCTGCACCATGACAGCTCGTTCAGATCTTCCATCAGATCTCGTGAAGGACATCGTTCTGCGCAGCCTTACACAGGAGCGGCAATCCTCCATCAGCGACGTCGCTCTTGTTTGTCGCCCCTGGCATTCTATTGTCTCGGAGAACCTTGCCCAGATCTTGCTCCATAAATGCAATGGCGATCTGCACGGGGCCCTTTCTCTTGCCCTTCGACACAGTCAAGTTAGGGCATTCAATGTGGCAATTGAGCTAGTGTCGAGAAGCACGTCATTGGATGACTCTAACCGAGCTCTGTTGCTCGTCTCTCAACGCGGGCGGCCAGACCTAGCTATGCTTCTGCTCACTGCCCCGCAGCATGCAGCGCATGCAGACTGCCAAGATGGACAGGCCCTCTGGTATGCAGCAGGGAATGGCCACCATGAGATAATTCAGATGCTGCTGGATGCACCACAGCATACTGCACATGCAGACTGCCAAGATGGACAGGCGCTAGTCAGTGCAGCAGATGGTGGCCACATTGAGGTTGTGCGCATGCTGCTGAATGCTCCACAGCATGCTGCACACGCAGACTGCCAAGATGGACAGGCGCTAGTGAGAGCAGTAGAGGGTGGCCACAGTGAGGTTGTGCTCATGTTGCTGGATGCACCACAGCATGCTCCACACGCAGACTGTCTAGATGGAGCAGCACTAGTGCTAGCAGCATATCATGGCCTCCATGAGATAGTTCATATGCTGCTGGATGCACCACATCATGCTGCACATGCAGACTGTCTAGATGGAGAAGCACTAGTGATGGCAGCATCACGTGGCCACAGTGAGGTAGTCCAGATGCTGCTGGATGCAGCACAGCATGCTGCACATGCAGACTGTCAAGATGGGCAGGCACTAGTGAATGCAGCAGAGGGTGGCCACCATGAGGTCGTTTAGCTGCTGTTGGATGCAGCACAGCATGCTGCACATGCAGACTGTCAAGATGGGCAGGCACTAGTGAATGCAGCAGAGGGTGGCCACAATAAGGTCGTTCATATGCTGTTGGATGCACCACAGCATGCTGCACATGCAGACTGTCAAGATGGGCAGGCACTAGTGAATGCAGCAGAGGGTGGCCACCATGAGGTCGTTCAGCTGCTGTTGGATGCAGCACAGCATGCTGCTCATGCAGACTGTCAAGATGGGCAGGCACTAGTGAATGCAACAGAGGGTGGCCACCATAAGGTCGTTCAGATGCTGTTGGATGCAGCACAGCATGCTGCACACGCAGACTGTCGCGATGGGCTGGCACTCCAGTGTGCATCATCCGATGAAATAGTTTGCTTGTTGATGGATGCCCAAAATAGACTAAGGGGACTTTCTTTATGAGTATGTACTGAAGCTCCTAGATTTTTGGGTTCATCGGTTGCTTTGCTTTTACTGGAGGGAACACCATTCCATCACTTACCACATTGCAGGCTTTACTTAATAATCAGTCGTGTCGAATTTTGTCTATCTGACCAGTTGTTACCGCTGACTCAAGGTGTTTACTTGTCATGTGCGGCTGCACTTCAGCTTTGTTTTGTAACGCAATTCAACAGACTAGAGAGAGAGGGCAATGGTTTGATTGTATGGTCCATCAGCCTTCAGTCTGCTCACCATCTGCAGGCACATTAAACATATATAGATGGACAGGCACTAGCGTATGCAGCAGGCTGGGTCCACAGTTATGTAGCGCTCATGTTGTTGGCTGCCCAACAGCATGCCACACGTGCAGATTCGCAAGATGGACAGGCACTAGGGTATGCAGCAGGCTGGGGCCACAGTGATGCAGTGCTCATGTTATTAAATGCCCCACAGCATGCCACACATGCGGATTCTAAAGATGGGGAAGTACTAGTGAATGAAGCACGACGTGGCCACTATGAAGTAATGATTATGTTTCTTGATGCCCCACCAGGTGATGGTCCTGGTGGTGATGGTGATGGAGGTGATGCTGGTGATGGTCTTGGTGGTGGTGGTGATGGTGATGGAGGTAATGCTGGTGATGGTCTTGGTGGTGGTGGTGATGGTCCTGGTGTTGGAGTTGTTGACGGTGGCGTTAACAGTGGCATTGGCTGTGGTGGAGGAGGAGGCAACCCAGGAGATGTTAGCTTTGTACGTGAGGAGTTGAGTTGACAGAAAATGACAGTGACCACAAGGACAGAGAGGGGGAGGGGCACGGTGGAGGCTGCAACAAAAAACGGTGCCTCACCTGTGTTGCCATAACCCACAACCTGTCTTCTGTGCCTGCTTACCATCACCCTGGATGCTTTCAGATTCCCTTCACCGGCAGAGGGAGGTGGGGCGCAGCCCCCAAACAGCAGCCTGTAGGGCCTGCTCAGTGGAGCATTGGCAGCCAGCCTGGGGATGAGGAAAATGGAGCCCCCCTTGTTGCCCCCCCCCCCCCCCCCTTGGTGTCCCCCTCCTTGCAGCTCCACCTCTCCTTTGTGCTTCCACCACTGCTGGGGTCTCCATCAATTCGCCTGTCTTCAATTTCAGGTGCTTTCTACCTGTCCTTTTCTTTCCCCATCACTTGTCCCTCATCACCACCAACACCACCAGCACCAGCACCAAGAGCGTTCTACCTGTATTAGTGTTACCCTGTCATTCTACGCTCATCACCAGCACCAGTACCGGCACCAAGGGCGTTCTACCTGTCCTCCTGCTCCTGCTTCCCTGTCAATCAACCGTCACTATTTCCATCAACATCAACATCAACATCAACACCAACAATCCAGGTGTGGTATCCCTGCCCTCCCATTACCCTGTCCATCTATGATCAAAATCATCATCATCACCATCATCACCACCATCATCACTATCACTATCGCCATAACCGCTTCCAAGCAGGTCCTTCCTGTCGTCTTATCTCCCTGCCAATCTGTCATATCCCCCTGTTATTCCATATTCCACCATCTGCATAATACATCTTATGTAGTATATAAACTATCTGAACAGTTATATTTCTATCTGTGTATCTTTTTGCCACTCTGATTATGTTTATATCTATCTATGCGGATATGTGCACATATTTATTTGTATAAGTATCTGCCTGCCTGGAAAGGTTAGCACTATTTAACAGGAGTCCTGCCGCGATACATGGGCTCAGGCAATATAAAACGTTCAATGTAGCTCAAATATCAGTCAAAGTGTTTGCAGTAAATAAGGCGCAAAACTATGTTTGTGTGTCTGGTAAGGAAAAAGAACAAGCTAGACAAGGCATGGGGGAATAAATATGAAAAATAACACAACAAAATCTTACTCACTAAGCCTCTAAATCCTCAGATCAGTCTGTTCTACCTAGTCAATCCCTACAGCCATGTCTGTAGTAGTTCAGCACCTAGAAGCGTCAGCTTGGGACCATTGGCCTATGGGTCAAGGGTGTCTAGTGGTTGCTTGGGAATCTAACTAAAAGCTATGCATATGCCTTCATGCTCCTGCTGCTAAGCTCTCCTAGCTCTCACAACGTCCCACATGGGGTCTGAGTTGCTCCAGCTCCGCCTCTGCCCCGCTTCCTTGGCTGCCTTAAGGGGCCATTGGATGGGCAGACCTTTGCTGCAGCTGCTCTGATGTGAGAGCATGGTCAATGCTGGTGTTGCTGACTGCCAGATTCCAGCTCGCTCACTCACTCACTCGCTCGCTCACCCACTCACCCACTCACCCACACCCGAATTGACCACTCAATGGCTGACTGCCATCTGACTTACCCACTCACCCACACCCTGATTGACCACTCACCCACCCACTCACCCACACCCTGATTGACCGCTCAATGACTAACTCACACCCTTATTAACGACACAGGCTCCCCTGCCACATGGCGCCCGGCCTCAAAGCAACAACATTAACACTTACCCACTCACCCACTCACCCACACCCTGATTGAATTGCTCGCTGACTGCCTCCTTAATTACCCACACAGGCTCCCCTGCCACGTGGCGCCTGGCATCTGCCAACAACAAGGCCTGCGCATTCAGCCCTTTCAAAGGAAACAACAACACTCACTCACTGACGCAGTCACTGACTCACTCACTCACTCACTGACTGGCCATCTGCTTACCAACCTTTACGTTCAGGCTCCCCTGCTACATGGCGCCCCACCTCAGCCAGCAACAACACGGGCACCTTCAGCCCCTTCAAAGCAAGCAACACCACCAGCACCACCACCGCCAACAGCAACACGTCTAGCAGTCAGATTGTTCAGCCCCTCCCTCTACGACCGGCCGTATTTGTCCATTTTGTGCAGGAGGTTGGACAGGCTGTTCCCCCATCAGCCAGGCTTGCATAGCATTAGGGGGGCTTAAGGGAGCCCTGTACGGGGGGCCAACTGACAGCAGTTCACTCCAGGTTGCACCAACCTCCTCAACCGACTTGCTACCTTCTGTCAAGCTTCCACACGGCCCCCTGCCTGCTCAACCAACCTACGCACCAGGGGGCAGCTTGGACCAACGGCCTGTAGACAAGAACAGCGATGACAGAACACCCCAGCATCAAACATAAGTAGACCAGACAGATCTGGCAGGGTGGAGGAAGATAGTGCTATTCTGGATGCTGTTCTTAAGCAGGTGGGGCACCAGTTCTCATTTGTGAAATGATTGGATGGAGACGTGAATTGATTAATGAAGAAGCAATTGCATTTTGAAGAAATTAATGCATGGAGAAATGAAAATATCAATGCAATAATAGATGCATGGATGAATGAATGATTGAATGCATCCGAACGCTTGAAGAATCAAGTGATGAAGATGAAGAAACTGATGGCAAAGTGAAATGCCACAATCAACCAGTGTTTTTTATTTCAGATTTATGTAGGCTTGGATGAGTAGCTACCTGGGCTACTCAAACCTGATTCCAGTATAGCTGTGTAGCCATCGCATAGCAGGGCGCAAAGCTGAAAGCCTGGTGAGTTCAGGGGCTCATGTATCATCATGCAACAGAGAAATGGCGACGCAGTGGCGATGCGTCGTTGGAAGAAAGCAAATTGCTTTCCACCCTCCAAATATTCACGTACTCCACCCACTAACCATTGACTCAATCAACCCGACCACTGTTCCATAATTCCAACCAGCACTAGCAGGGATGCCAAGCCACCCACCAACTGTTTTATTTGAAGTCTTCCTTGAATCCACCAAGCTGCGGGCACATCTATAAGCCTGTAGGGTAGCATGGAAATGCAACCAGCAGCAGCACCACCACCACCACCATCACCATCATCAGTAGCAGCAGCACGACCATAACCATAACCATCATTGTTGTCGTCGTCATCATCCGACGACCACTTGCAGGGATGCCAAGCCACCCACCAACCAATCGTTATGTTATTCCACCAACCACTTACAGCGATGCCAAGCCACCGCATTCTCAGCCCTAGCTGGCCTTCATGTATGGCTGCACAGCCGTAGCGGTCAGCAGCTAGTGAGAAGGTACCATGAGCTGGCACAGAGGGCCTTGAAAGCAGCTATGGAGAACATGTGATCCAGGAGCATTTCGAGTGCTACAGTGCAGAGGTAGCCTGATAGGCTAAAGGGGGAAATCAAGTTCAATTGTAGATTACCAGCATGGGCTTATTTCTACGTGCAATCAAGAAAGTGTTCCTACGGCATCGTACTAAGTAAAGGGAGGATTGTATTGTATTGTTACATGCAATGGTTTTTCAGCCTGTCTGGGCTGCCCACAAATTCCAAGTCTCCCCTTGCGATACCCACAGAAAGCAGCAGGGAGCAAACTAAGCGGATTAGACAGTTCAAAGACTTCCACAGGGAGGAGGACCTGACTTTGACTGCTATTAAGGTAGTTTATAACTTGAACTTCAACTTGGTTACATAGCTTCAGCCAATTGGCTTGGCTAGATGAAGGTAGTTCATTTGTGTGTTTCTCTTTTCTGTTCACACTCCCAGACACTTATTATAAATTTGTCAGATCAAATTTGATCAGAGCTTGTTAGTACAGACTAAAGTTTTTTTTGCAAAGGAAGGAGGAGCTAACTTGATATTCAGGTAGATAAATAAATAGGACGCCTTATTACGAGGCGTGAGGTTGGGGAGGGCAGCCTGTTTGCGTGCCATTGCCCTGGACCGCAGATTCAGATGGTTTCCTTTTGTGTTTCTCTTCACCCTCCCAGGCACTTTTAATATTTTGTATCAGATATTGTAAGTATCTTCTACAATCTACATGCTAATCAGCAGACGCGCCTTGGAGAGGGTCTGCTGCGTCGAAGACGCAGATCCAGTGGGTCGTTTATGCATGTATGTATGTTCCAGTCCAGGGGTAGGCCACATAGGCTAAAGGGACTTGCCCAACCGTATAGGAAGGGCTTGAAAAGAAAAAGCACTGATGAACTGAAACCCAAAAGCAGGATTTGGAACTCCTGGCTTGTCATGAAGCAGTGTTTGAAACAGTCTGCGTTTCGAGAAGCAGAATTCATTCACACCCCATTGATATTATTTGTTGCTGCGAGCAGCAGCTTATAAGTAGCACCCCAGGCTGGCTTTTCACCCAAACAGTAACCAACGCAGTGGACCCAGAAGATGACCTAGCTCCGAAACCTGTTGGTTTGGCCCAATGTATTTTGTCCCTTGTTTTGGCCCACTGGGCCAGTGTTGTTTGATTGTTTGTTCATAACGACCTTCTCCGAAATTCCGAAATAATCAATACGGAAGCGCTCGCGTAAATATAACACCACTTCAGGGCCCGTCTGAGATGCTAACCCTCCGATCGGCAAAAGTTGACCTGATAGAGCGGGTGACAGTTGGAGTTCGTTGGGGGCGGTTGGGACCTGTCCTGCTCCGTAATTGAAGCAACCTGGGTAACAAATCGAGGCCGAGGAAGCCGCTTGCGTAAAGCTTCTTCATAAGTTTCTCCACCCGTTCATTATCATAGATCCCATACAACCTTTCAACATCTCAGTTATCGCCTCGGAGTCCTGCGCCTACTCAAGTAGCTGACTCGTCATCCGTACGTGGAACGCGCATGGAAGCATCGGGGAGCATTGTCAAAGTGATCCGACGCTTTGAAGGTAATAACTTAGTGATTATACGCCGTGAAGGTGCTCATATGTGCTATTTTCAGACGCCACAAGTGATTTAGATTCCACCTGGACTGAACTGGGGGTTCATGCGATTTAATGTTCCAAATACTACGGAATTCAGCATGGTAACTATTGTAGCGTCTCCCATGCGCGCGAAGATGGTCGAATTAATAGTCGGAGGGTCTCAAGATCGCTCGTGCCCCCCCCCCCCCCCCCCCCCCTTCCCAAGCCGTTTATGATAACTCCTGGGTTTGATAACCTAGGAGCCAGACTCCAGGTCGAATGAGACCTTGCTGTCTTGCACCAAAGCAACCCCACTCCAGCCATAGCTGTGTCTCACAAGAAGGCACAAAGCGATCTCCCACCCAGTCTTGCCTGTGGAGCTGACCCTCACCCCCCCACACCCACACACTAGGCTTGTTCATAAGTATTAGTCATCTTCTAAAAATTGCCACATGTCAACAACCATCTTTAACTACTTGGGTAATATTTAGGAATATAACACAAATGATGGCTCATATTATGCATGTGTCATCATGCATTATGAAGCAATGACTAGGCAGCTCTTAACTAGTTCCTCCATTATCCCCTTTGGATTCTCAAATTTACATGGGTGTTGGGGCATTTCATAAGCATCCTATATGACACTAGGCACACCTGCCCCAAGGTTCGTCTTGCATCCATAGGTGTACTTGGGGGGTCAGACTAGTAAGCATGTTGTGCTACTCTGATGCTAGTTTGGGTTGTGAGCACACACATTGACCTAAACGTGTACATACCAGACCCCAGCATGTAGCCCCTTAGATGAGCACTTGACCATTGCATGGAGATCCATCCTCAGTAGTCAGTTCAAATTTGAATGGGTGCCACATGTGCATGCAAGATGAGTCTAGTATACCCACCATGTGAGAAGCACCTGTATCCCTCCATTGCCAGACGCGCTGCGGAGGGCCGGAAAGCACTAAAACACTAAAACAGGTTTAAAAGCTCATTATAGATTACCTGGACGAACGTCACCACTAGACCTGGCTCGGTTATTAGATAGAGGTTTTACCCAGTACAGTAAGTTTGGACCCCAAACTCCCGGAATGGCACAGTGTGGGAGACGAAATATGCGGGAAGCCTTCATATGTTACTTTATTTTGGGAGCGACTCATACTACCGAACACACCTACACCCACACAGGATGCTGAAGTTCCATCCAGACGTGCCTGCTGAGCTAACCCACACCTACGCACCCAAACTCACACCTACACACCCAAACCCACACCCACAGACACATCCACGTCAACACTCACCCATGCACCCACCCTGTGGCTAGTCCACCTAACGGGGTCCAACCACTAACTCAACTCAGCAAGCAAAGTCTTCATAACTAGAAGAGTGAGGGAGATGTCTTGGATGCTTTGAGTTGTCCCCTACTAGAGTTACCCAATATGGAAGGAACGACTTCTAGTATGGTCGGTAGGGCATACGATGGTCAAGGGAGGGTTGTACCTATTGCTCTGGGCTAAACATATAGACTATCAAATTGCTATTTGTAACCACCACGGTTGAGTCTGGGTCTATTACTTTCTGTCTCATATTATGAAACGAGCTGAGGTCCTTTTTGGCGGATCCCCCTCTTCAAGGGGGCACCCTGTTGTCCATCTGTGTGTGTGACCGTCTGACTGAGACGAAGTCTGACACATAAGCCAACGGCCTCGTAACTAACTCGCTTCCGTTGCCACTTGTCGCTCCGTTGCGAACACTCTTCGCCATTTTTTAGCGTTGCTTGCGACGCTGCATGGAACTTGCTATATTTGGAGGCCATTACTCGCCAAGCATATGTTTTTATGTGAATCTTTTTGGACCATTCTCCACCACAAATATCATCACTCAGAAACTGTAATGTGCAGTCCTGTGAGCAGCCACGAATGTCCAAGTAGTTTTGAAAAAGAAAAAAAACTGGGTCTAAATCTCAAACTTCAATTCCAGAAAAATGCTCCAACATTGTATTCTTCTAACCTTCAAATAATTTGGATCCAATCAGACACGGTCGATTTTGTTCATGGAACACACTACAGTGGTTGACAGAGCTGTCTAGAAGCTGGCAAGAAAAACTAGAAACCCCGAAAAAACTATCTTCTTCTTGGTTCTTCTACTACTCCTCTACTTTACTACTACTTCTTTCTACTTTTCATTGAATTTGAATTTAAATATGCACATGGTTTTTTCAGCCATCTCTCCCTTGCTTCTTTTCATTTGACTTGATTTTAAATCGTTACATGGTTCTTCAGCCAACTCCTCCTTTCTTCTTTTCATTGAATTTGAATCCTTACATAGTTCTTCAGCCAACTCCTCCTTTCTTCTACTTCTCTACCACTCTACTACTACTCCATTCTTCTTCTCATTTAATTTGAATTGAAATTTGTACATGGTTCAGTAGCCAACTCCTCCTTTCTTCTTTTCATTGAACTTGATTTTAAATTGTTCCATGGTTCTCCTGCCAACCCCTCTTCTATTCATTTAGAAAGCCCTTCGTCCAACAGTCCAACTGTACTTCTTGCCTGTCGCAGTTGACTTCCTCGGATCTGCACCATGACAACTTTTTCACATCTTTATGTGATATTCCATCGTGCGTTCCAGCATCCCTGAAGTCCCACCATGCACGCACGAGGGTCAACCAGTAGGCGCGCTTTGTAGTACCCTGGTATGTAGTACCGTGGAATATCGTGGAATAGCCTGGGATAGCCTAGGATATTGTGGGATATCGTGAAAAAGCGCCTTCATGCAGTACCCTGGACGCCAGGCACCTTGCTATTCTTTGATCTTGCTTGCTTAGGGCCAAGGTCTCTCGCCCACCCTTTGCCTATATTTAGCTGCTGTTCCGCCGCAAAATGGGCCTCTCGCCTACATTTCGCGATTTCCGCAGTTAGAGTAGCTCACGTCATGTAGTACCCTGGGCCCCATGCACCCTGGGCCCCATTTTCATGTAGTACCCTGAGCCCCATTTTCGTAGTAAAGTAGCGCGCGTCATGTAGTACCCTGGGCCCCATTTTCGTAGTCAAGTAGCGCGCGTCATGTAGTACCCTGGGCCCCATTTTCGTAGTAAAGTAGCACGCGTCATGTAGTACCCTGGGCCCCATTCTCGTGGGTAAGTACGTAGCGCGCGTCATGTAGTACCCCGGGCCCCATTTTCGTGGTTAAGTAGCGCGCGTCATGTAGTACCCTGGGCCCCATGCACCCTGCTATTCTTTGATCATGCTTGCTTGCTGCAATCTTGCTTTCTTTCTTGTATGTATGCTGCAGTCCATGGGTAGGCCAAATAGGCTGACGGGACTTGCCTAACTGTGTTGGAAGGGCTTCACAAGGAAAAGCACTGATGACATGGACCCCAAGCAATCGTTTTACCGACAAGGGCCATGAACAGTGTTTTTATTTCAGATTTCTGTAGTCCAGTATGAGTAGCTACTTGTTCTACTCAACCCTGATTCCAGGATAGTTGCGTAGCCATCGTATGGCAAAGCGCTAAGCGCGGAGCCTGGGGGGGTCAGGGGGCAGCGCGTTCCGATATCGAGGGGTCCAGGGGGCGTAGCATTCAACAGAATGGCTACGGAATGTCAGCAGAATGGCAACATAATTCAACAGAATGGCAACGGAATGGCGACGCATCGTCGAAAAAAGAGACACTGGCCCTAAGTTTGTGCTACAGTGATCTTTCTTTCCTGCAATATTGCCTTTCTTATTTTGGGGATTAGTTGGAGGACCCCTCCCAGATGTTGTGGAGCGGGGTTGTCTTGGGTCAACAATGGCCTGTCGATGACAATGTATTGTAATTAGGGAACGGCAATATGATATCATGTCATCATTTGATGCCGGCAGTCTGAGTGTCTTACTAGGCTAAATTTACCATTTAAATACAATATCATATGATATCATATGATATCATACCCGCCTTTGGTTAGTATCATATGATTTGCCGGTCACTAAATGTAATTGTATGGCTGACTCAAGGTGTTTACTTACGTTTTTAGGGCCACATATATAACGTATGCCACATATACCGGTATGACGTGTTTGTTACATCTCAATAGCTTTTAATAACTAAGAGAATCGTCCGGCTGTAGATAGATATCGTTTCGTAGATAATGAATCGTCCGGCTGTAGATAGATATCGTTTCGTAGATAATGAATCGTCCGGCTGTAGATAGATAACGTTTTGCAGATAGATAGCGTTTCGTAACGTGCCACAACGTCCACTTCTGTTTCCATAGTGCTTGTCGCGTGCGGCTGCACAGCAGCTTTGTTTTGTAATGTTATTGCTGGCCAACCCAGTTGTTTGTTTGGAGTTGACTTTTGTCTACCTGACCAGTTGTTACTGCTGACTCAAGCTGTTTACTGCCCTGTCCTGTGCGGCTGCACCACATTTGCAGGCTGTACTTGATGATGAAAGGGCAGGTCTCTATCGAGAGCTTGGTGTGCTTTCCTTGTCTTTGGAGTTTGATGAAAGTCAACTCCAAAGTAACACTATTAACCATAGAGATAGAGGGCAATGCTTTGATTCCATGGTCCATCAGCCTATCTCTATCTAGAGCTTGGTGGTCAACTGATTAGCTTTCCTTTGGGGGAAGTCGGCTTTTGTCTAGCTGACCAGTAATTACTGCATACCGGTTCTCAAGGTGTTAACTTGTCTTGTGCGGCTGCACCGCAGGTTTATTTTGTAACACTATTCACCAGACAATCTACAGAGAGAGAGAGAGAGAGAGAGAGAGAGAGGGCAATGGTTTGATGTTATGTCCCATTAGTAGGGAACGGCAATGTGAGATCATGATATGATATGCCGGTCCCTGCCCACCAGCCTTCAGGCTGCTCACCGTATGCAGGCACAGTACGAAACATAAGTGATACGCTACATCATAGCATGCAACAAGTAAGGTTGTCCAGGACGCTGCGTCCTGCGTAGCAGATGCAACGTCGAAGGGTCCGCTGCGTCCTGAGTCGCAAGTGCAGCTTCTGTGGGATGGTTGCGTCTCTGGACGCAGGCTATGGGTTGGTTGTGGGTCGATTGCGTCTCAGGATGCAGGCTATGAAATTGGATGCGTCTCAGGACTGGGGCTGCCGATATCACGATATTTGTTCAAGTATCGAACGATATATCATACAATATAGGTATCGTACACCCCTCTTCCTTGAAAATTAGTATGAGATCAAGGGGATGTTACAGGGAATACTGGTAATCTTCACATGTCCATACATAAAAAATCAAGTGAGATGAACCAATCATGAAGAAGACAGAAATACGATAATATCGTGCACTATTATCGTAAGATATATTACGATATACTGAAGGCCCAGGCCCAGGCCCATTGCAAGGAAATCCCAGGCTGAGGTACTCCTGACGAGAATCGATCCGTTGACCCTCGAATAGTTAGCTTGCAGACCAGTTTCAGACAAGTTGCGCATTAGCAGACCTGTTGCGCTCCGTTGCACTGCGAAGTGCGGCTTTCTTTTGGCCTTGCTTCGAGGTTGTCTTTTTCTTTTTCCCAGTAAGATATCAATACGATATAAGTTTGCCACACAGCATGATATATCGTACAATAACACGATAACTGGAAATATCGTACGATGCCAATTCATGTTATCGTAATATAAGACAATATATCATATGATAAATATATCATCTGGTTTACCGTACGCGCCTTAAGTATTGGCAAACGGTTTGGCAAACGAACCTTTGCCAAACCGGATAAGAAATCCAGCTTGAGACCACTCCAGGTGGTTGGCCTTTGCCAAGTTACGGTTACCGTGGTACTTTGCAGTGCATGGGTTTGAATGTGTGAACCTCTCTCAAAAGGCATCACTCGAGCTTGTAGACATGCAAGAAGCGCGCCCTATGCTGCTGCCCCTGCGTCCCCCCACCACCTCAACGAGTGGAGAGTGGAGAAGTGGAGATTTCGAGAGGTGACGGCGAATCATTTCCCAGTACAACTGGATTGTAGATATGGACCAGATAGACACATATGTAATTCCCAGTGTGCTGGAAACAAACTCTTTGCTGTCAAGAAAAAAGGTCCAAGATTCCCATTCCCTCATGAGTCATGACAGTCTATTATTGTTTTTATTTTACTTGACCTTGGACTTGGTTACATGGCTCCAGCCAGCACTTTGGCTGGCTGGAGCCATGTACCGGTCTGGCTACGAAGCCCTAGCAAGTTTAATGCTCCTGATTTGAATTGTTACATGGTTTTATTTACAGCAAGCTTGGGCAGACTACTTTGTGAACATGTACTTGACCCTGGACTTGGTTACATGGCTCCAGCCAGCACTTTGGCTGGCTGGAGCCATGTACCGGTCTGGCTACTAAGCCCTAGCAAGTTTAATGCTCCGTAGACTTTAACAGTAGTTTAATGCTCCGTAGACTTTAACATGTAATGTAATGTAATGCTCCTGATTTGAATTATTATATGGTTTTATTTACAGCAAGCTTGAGCAGAGAACTTTGTGAACATGTACTTGACCTTGAACTTGGTTGCATGGCTCCAGCCAGCAATTTGGCTGCCTGGAGCCATGTACCGGTCTGGCTATTAAGCCCTGGCAAGTTTGATGCTCCTGATTTGAATGGTTACATGGTTTTACAGCAAGCTTGGGAAGTCTACTTGGTGAACATGAAACAAAGACGGCGAGCAGCCAAATCGCTGGCTGGAGCCATATATAGCGGAAATAAAAAAGCCCTGCTGTTGCACGAACTCGGGCCCCCTTCGGTAAAACGATGTGTGGGGTTCAGTTCATCAGTGTTTTTCCGTTTCAGCCCCTCTTGTCGCAGTTGGGCAAGTCCCTTTAGCCTAGTTGGCCTACCCCTGGACTGTAATAACAACAACAATAGACCACATCCCAGCTGCAGATGGTGGGCAGCCAGAGGGCCGAGAATAAAAAATGATGCGATTTGGGTCTGATAGGGTCCATCTACGGGTAGCATACAGGGTTGTCCAAGACGCTGCGTCCTCCTTCGCAGACGCAACGTCAAAGGGTCCGTTGCGTCGCAGGACGCAATGTGGGGAGGGTCTGTTGGCCAGTAGAAAGGTTCCGTTGCATCGCAGGACGCAGGCTATACACTTGTTTGCATCTCAGGCAGCAGAGCTGCCGTCCCAGGCGTCCTGAAACAGCCTGTCGTATACAATTTAACTTCAACAACAACCAACACGAATCAGCATGTATTTTTGCATTTTCTCTATTCCATCCTGGTTGCCTAGTCAGCCACCTGTGTGTGGGTGTTGCCAGGGTCTCCCTACCATGCAGGCAGTAAGGCAGGATAGAGCCTCTGCTCCACAATGGGTGCACCAGTCAGCTGCCTGTGTATGAGTGCCGTCCCAGGCCTCCCAATTATGCAGGCAGTAGGGCAGGATAGAGCCTCTGCTCCACAATGGGTGCACCAGTCAGCTGCCTGTGTGTGGGTGTCGTCCAGGGTCACCCTACCATGCAGGCAGTAGGGCAGGATAGAACCTCTGCTCCACAATGGGTGCACCAGTCAGCTGCCTGTGTGTGGGTGTCGCCCAGGGTCACCCTACCATGCAGGCAGTAGGGCAGGATAGAACCTCTGCTCCACAATGGGTGCACCAGTCAGCTGCCTGTGTGTGGGTGTCGCCCAGGGTCACCCTACCATGCAGGCAGTAGGGCAGGATAGAGCCTCTGCTCCACAATGGGTGCATCATTCAGCTGCCTGTGTGTGAGTGCCGTCCCAGGCCTCCTGACCATGCAGATCGGGCAGAAAATCGCCAGTCCGGGCAGTCCAGGCAGAAAAGAAGCGTCGGATCATAATTGGTGCCCCTGTCAGCTTCCTGACAGCTGCCTCCCTGTGAGTACAGGCAGCACAAGATGCACAGTTGTACTAAGTGTACCTTGCTTGCTTGTACATAACGTACTGGTGCTATACAACAGTACAATGCCTGTTACAAGATGTACACGTGCACTGTGTGGACAGTAATCGGGTGGTACGATGTACAGAATCTTCTGCAGCACTACATGTGGAGAGTACGATGTACAGAAGCTTCTGCAGCACTACATGTGGTTGAGTACGATGTACAGAAGCTTCTGCAGCACTACATGTGGTGGAGTGGGATGTACAGAAGCTTCTGCAGCACTACATGTGCGGACATGACGGGCCCAGGGGTGAGTACACACGGTACAGTTGTACAAGTTCAGATCTAAAGAGGGTATGAGATCTGTTGTAGATCGCAGTACATGTTTTCATGTAGTGCCTCCAAGTAGTGCCATGTCACACAAATAATCATGTAGTGCCATGTACGTCACAAAAAAATGTTTTCATGTAGTGCCTTCATGTAGTGCCATGTACATCACAGAACATGTTTTCATGTAGTGCCGTGCCTTCATGTAGTGCCATGTACGTCACAACAACATATTTTAATGTAGTGCCTTCATGTAGTGCCTGAATAGGCCACAAGGCACTAATGCAACTTTTCATGTAGTGCCTACATGTAGTGCCTGAACAGGCCTCGAGGTACTAATGCAACTTTTCTTGTAGGGCCTTCATGCAGGGCCTGAATAGGCCACAAGGCACTAATGCAACTTTTCATATAGTGCCTACATGTAGTGCCTGAATAGGCCTCGAGGTACTAATGCAACTTTTCTTGTAGTGCCTTCATGTAGTGCCTGAATAGGCCACAAGGCACTAATGTAACTGTCCGACGTCATCTCCTGCAGTCAGGGTTCATTCAAAAGGTGGGCTTGGTGAGGGAGTGTGTGTGTGTGATAGTAGAGGACGTGGGATGAGAGAGCAGGGCTGGATGGGGGGTGAGATAGGTGGGGTAGGTGTGGTGGTGTGGGTATCTCCTGCAAGCAGGGTCCATTCAAAGGGTGGGCTTAGTGAGAGAAAGAGAGAGAGAGAGAGAGAGAGACGAGAGAGAAGAGAGGAGAGAGGTAAATTCGCTTTCTCCGACTTCGGAGAGGAGAGTGAGTGACGAGAGGAGAGGAAGAGCGAGATTGCCGAGGAGAGACCGATGGGAGTGATCGAGTGATCGGATTGTAGGACTTAGAGAGAGAGTGAGTATGAGGAGCGCTAGGAGGCGAGAGAAGAGAGCGGAGAGAGAGAGATGATTCGAGAGGAGAGATTGAGAGGAAGATGGACGAAGGAGAGAGAGAGAGCAGTTAAGATTATATAGTAGCAAACATCGATAAGCAAAACAAAATAAAAGCCAAACTAAAGGAACAGAATATTTCTCACACACCACCCAAAACACCTACACCACACTCACCAATCACCAAAAAAACTAAACAACTCCCATAACACCCGAACACCTCCCACCAACAACCATAACAAACACAACATCCTCCAAAAACCACACACTACATTAACCAATAATATCAACACCCCACCCCCTATTATAACACCCCATCCACACAAAACGATCACCACAACAAACAAAACTCACCAAACCAATCACTCCACCCCCACCTTACACACCAACCCACGACCTAACACCCACAACACACATAACACCCCAACCCCAACCACTACAAAAACCCCCCACAAAAACCCACCCCACCAACCCCAACACCCAACACCCCCCCCCAACGACCCACCACAACAACACACCCCCCACCCCACCCCCCCCCACCCCCCCCACACCCCCACCCCCCCCCCCTTTGTAATGATAAGCAACAGTGCTTGCAAAGAATGTTGTGATGCCCCAGAAGGATGGAGGAACAAGCATACCCCACCGTCCCCACCCCGCAACACACCCAAAACCCACACCCCCCCCCCCCCCCCAACCCAACCACCCCCCCCCCCCACCACACCCCCCCACACACCACCCCCCCACACACAACAAAACAACACCCCCCCCACACCACCCCACACCCCACACCCAACCCCCCCCCACCCCCCACCCCCCCAATACCCCCACCCCCCCCCCACACCCCCAAGCCACCCCCCCACCACCCCAACCCACCCACCCCCCCCACCCCCCCAACCCCCCCCCCCAACCCCCCCCCCCCCCCAAAGTGCTAAGCACAAGTGAAACTGCTGGTGCTCTGCAACCGAAGGATTGCCAAGAGCCCCCCCCCCCCCCCCCCCCCCCCCCCCACCCCACAACAAGTTGCTAAGCACAGTTGTTTGCAACTGAGGGCTCATGCACACAAAAGGATGCCAAGGGCCCCCCCACCCCCCCCCCCCCCCCCAAAGTGCTAAGCACCAGGGCAACCGCTCGGTGCTCTGCACATGTAAAGGATGACAGCCCCCCACCACCCCACCCCCCCCCATCACCCCAACCACTCTGTAGTACCAAAGCAACTGTGGCCGGGCAGTGCAGGGTATCCATTAACTCACCCGCCCCAGTTGGCAATTGCTGGTGCTCTGCACACGACGGATGCCAAGCACAATAGAAAGTCCGGCAGGCACGCCCAAGTGGGTATCTGACGAGTAGGCACCCACCCCACCCCCCCCCCCTCCCCCCCACCACTTCCCACACCCCCCCCCCCCACACCCCACCCCCAAAATCCCATGCCTTGCGAGTATTGTCTGCAACTAGAGAAAAAAAACTGAACTAAACAAAAGTCACCATTTTGAGGGTTTGCCTCGGCATCTGCCTCTCCATACACACATAACACGAACAGAAGCATACACCGAACCTTACCCACTTACAAAACTGAACTGAAAAAACTGTACTTCTAAAATTAACTAAAAATACTGAACTAAAAACAAAAATCACCATTTTGAGGGTCTGCCTCGGCATCTGCCTCTCAAATGGTGGCGATGGAAATGGAGCTGACCGAAGCCAGTTAGTTATGAGGACAGT
The DNA here is from genome assembly GCA_013435795.1 of Chlamydomonas sp. ICE-L. Lineage (NCBI taxonomy): Eukaryota > Viridiplantae > Chlorophyta > Chlorophyceae > Chlamydomonadales > Chlamydomonadaceae > Chlamydomonas > Chlamydomonas sp. ICE-L. The sequence continues at coordinate 1,459,815 of JACBWV010000765.1, forward strand.
GGCCGACGGGTCAGGCGGCTTCAATTAGGTCTGGGAGGCCCCCAACCGGAAAAGGGTAGGGTAACCCTAGGGGACCCGCCCCTCCAGAAAGGGGGGGCTCGCCGAAAAAAAAAAAAAAAAAACGAAAAAAAAACCGAACTAACAAAAATTGAAGTAAAAACAAAACTCACCATTCTGAGGGTCTGCCTCAGCATCTGCCTCTCCATACACACACAACACAAATACAAAGCATACACTGAAACTTTCCCCCTTCAAAAACTGAACTAAAAAACTGAACTGGAAAAACTGTACTTACAAAATAACAGAAAAAAAAAATGAAAAAAAAAACAAAACCCACCCATTATTGAGGGTCCGTAGCTCATGCAGCCGAAGCGCCATAAAATAAACGAAAACACAAACACAAAGAATACACCGAAACTTACCCCCCCCCCCCCTCCTCTCCCTCCCCCCAAAACTGATTTTTGAAAAAAATGTATTTGAAAACAAAACTGACTAAAAAACGAATATAAAAACAAATCACCATATTGAGGCAGGATAAGCACACTCAAGAATCCGCATCTTACATGTTGAGCAGAAACGTATGGGGGTTTGGTTGGACAAGAACGATGGACAAAGGTGTTTGTGGTCGCGAGGCGTTTAGCTTGGTGGTGCGTGAGTCGGGAGTGAGGGGATGGGGGTGGGGTGGTAGACTGGTGGTAGTGGTTGTGGTGGTGGTGGTGGTGGTGTGGAGGATGGGGGCCCGCCTCAGCATCCGCCTCTCCAATGTTGAGCAGTAAGTTGGGGTTGGTACGAAGAACAGAAGCATGGACAAATGTGTGGTGGGAGATTTAAGTACTGGTGGTTTGGTGGTGGTGGGGTGGTGAGCTGGTGGTGTGGGTGGGAGTGATTGGTGGTTAGTGGATCCAAATCTGCATACCAATGTTGAGCAGCAGCAAATTGGGTTGGTACGAAGAAAGAAAGCTGGGACCTAAGTGTGTGTGGTGGGGATTATAAGTATGGTGGTTCTGTGGTGAGCTGGTGGGGGTGGTGTGGAATCAGGGAGGAGGAGAGTTTGGTCAGATCGAGTGATAGGGTGTGTGTGGGGGGTGGGGGGGTTGGGGGGGATCTGCCTCTCCAATGTTGAGCAGCAAGTTGGGGTTGGTACGATGAAGCTGGATAAAGTGTGTGTGGTGGAGCGTTTAGCTTGGTGGTGGTGGTCGGGAGATGTGAGGAAAGGGAGGTGGGGGTGGGGGGGGGTGGAGCGTGGGTTTTGATCAGATCCAGTGATGGTGGGGAGGGAGGGAGGGGGGGGGGGGGGGGGGGGGGGAGGGGGTTTGACAAATCAGCCCTCACAATGTGAGCAGCAGCAACTTCGGGGTTGGTACGAAGAAGCTGGAAAAAGTGTGGTGGAGCCTTGAGCTTGGTGGTGGTGGAGGTGGGAGTGGTGGTGGCGGTGAATTTGGTGGGAGAGGTGGTGGTGGTGGTGAATTTGGTGGTGGTGAATTTGGTGGCGGTGGCGGTAAACTGGTGGTGGTGGTGGAGAGTGGGGTTTGATCCAAATCTGCCTAACTACTGTTGAGCAGCAAGTTGGGGTTGGTATGAAGAAGCTGGATAAAAAGTGTGTTTGTGGGGGGATTAAGTCTGGTGGTGGTGGTGGTGGTATTGGTGGTGGGGGGGTAGGTGGTGGTGGTGGTGGTGGTGGGGTGGGGGGTAGGTGGTGGTGTGGTGTGTGGTGGTGTGGTGGTGGTGGTGGTCTCGCTGGGTTGGGGTGTGTGTGGTGGTGGTTGGGTGGGGTTCGGTGGTGGTGGTGGTGGTGTTGGTGGTTTGGGTTCGTGTGGGTGGTGGTTTGTGGTGTGGTCGGTGTTGTTGTGGTGGTGGTTGTGGGGTCGGTGTAGGGTGTGTGTGTTGTTGTTGTGTGTTGTTGCGTGTGTGTTGGTGGTTGTGGGTTTGTGTTTTTGTGTTGTGTGTGTGGGGGGGGGGGGGGGAGACTGGTTGTGTGGTGGTGGTGTGGATGATGGGGGTTGGATCCACTCTCTGCCTCCCCAATGTTGAGCAGCAAGTTTGGGTTGGTACGAAGAAGCTGGACAAAGTGTGTGTGGTGGAGCCTTGAGCTTGGTGGTGGTGGTGGTGGGAGTGGCGGTGGCAGTGAATTTGGTGTGGGTGGTGGTGGTGGTGAGTTTGGTGGCGGTGGTGGTAAACTGGTGGTGGTGGTGGTGGAGGATGGGGGTTGGATCCAAATCTGTCTCACCAATGTTGAGCAGCAAGTTGGGGTTGGTACGAAGAAGCTGGACAAAGTGTGTGTGATGGGGGATTTCGTCTGGTGGGTGTGGTGGTGGGGGTGAGCCTGGTGGTGGTGGTGGGGGTGGGGGGTGGAACGTGGGGTTTGATCCACATCCGCCTCTCCAATGTTGAGCAGCAAGTTCGGGTTGGTGCGAAGAAGCTGGACAAAGTGTGTGTGGTGGGGTATTCAGTCTGGTGGTGGTGGTGGGGTGGTGAGCCTGGTGGTGGTGGTGGGAGTGGTGGTGGTGGGAGTGATGGTGGTGGGAGTGATGGTGGTGGATCCAAATTAGCCGTACCAATGTTGAGCAGCAAGTTGGGGTTCGCACGCTGAAGCTGGATAAAGTGTGTGTGGGGGGGTATCCGCTGGTGTGGTTGTTGGGATGGTGACCTTGTGGTGGGGTGGCGCGTGGGTTTTATCACATCTGCTGCCTCACCAATGTTTGAGCAACAATGTTGTTCGGGTTGGTATGAAGAAGCTGGAAAAAGTGTGTGTGGTGGAACCTTGAGCTTGGTGGTGGTAGTGGTGGTGGTGGTGGTGAATTTGGTGGTGGCAGTGGTGATGGTGGAGGTAGTGGTGAATTTGGTGGTGGCAGTGGTGGTGGTAGAGGTAGTGTGATAAGGATCTTGAGTTAGGTGGTTGTGTGGTGAACATTTGGTAGTACATGGTGTTTGGTTTGGTTAATGGGTGATATGGAGGCGTTGAGTTCGGTGGTGGTGGTGGTAATTTGGTGGTAGCATTGTGGTGGTGGTGGAGTATGGTGTGTGGGGGGGGGTGGTGTGGTTAATTTGTGGTAGCGGTGGTGTGGTGTAGGTAGTGTGGGTGGTGGTGGTGGTGGTGAATTTGGTGTTAGCAGTTGTGGTGGTGGGGTATGGTGTGGTGGTGGTGGTGGTGTGGTGAATTTGGTTGGTAGTCAGTGGGTGGTGGTGGAGGTGTGGTGTGGTGGTGGTTGTGGTGGTGGTGTTGGTGGTGGTGGTGGGTGGTGGTTGTGATTTGGTGGTAGCATTGGTGGTGGTGGAGGTAGTGGTGATATGGAGCGTTAGCAGTTATGTGTGTGGTGGTTGGTGATTGGTGGTGGCAGTGGTGGTGGTGGAGGTAGTGGTGATAAGGAGCATTGAGTTAGGTGGTGGTGGTGGTGAATTTGGTAGTAGCAGTGGTGGTGGTGGAGGTAGTGGTGATATGGAGCGTTGAGTTAGGTGGTGGTAGTGGTGGTGTTGAATTTGGTGGTGAGTTTGGTGGTGGCGTTTTTGCGTGGTGGTGGTGGCGTTTTGGTGGTGAGTTTGGTAGTGGTGGTGGTGGTGGTGGTGGCGTGGTGGTGGCGTTTTGGTGGTGAGTTTGGCAGTGGGATGGTGGTGGGTGGATCGCCCTTTGGTGGTGGTGGTGGTGGTGTGGGCACTTTGTGGTGGTGGTGGTGCGTTTCTGGTCCTGGTGTTGTGTTGTCTGGCGGGTAGCGGTTTGGTGGGATGGTGGTTGTCGCTTTTGTGTGGTGTTATCGCCTGTGTGTGTGTGTGTGTGTGTGTGTGGTGGTGGTGGGGGGGGGGGGAGCCTTGTGTTTGGTGGTTTTGCTCAACCACCCCCTTCCCCCCACCCCCCCCCACCCCCCCATCCCCACCCCCCCCTACCTATCCCCACCACACCCACCTCTGACTATGCCCCTTGTTGTCCTTACTAACTGCTGAAGAGGGGTCCTAACGCTGAAGAAGCGCTGTAAGAACTTGACCGAGGACAGTTAACTTCCCCCCCACCCCCCACCCGCTCCCATCCCACCCACCCCACACCCAGCTTTTTTAACCTCAATATGTCCTGAACCAGGTACCCTCAGCAAAATGAACGTCAAACTCCGAGTTACCCCCCCCACACCTCCCACCACCACCCCCACCCACCCACCCCCCCCCCCCCCATCCGTCTGCCTATGCCCTGGCGGTCCTTACCTCAAGAGGGTCCCTGGCCAGGGAAACCATCGCTGCAAGAATGAAAGTGACAACGACAGCTGACTTTACCCCACCCCATTCACCCACACCACCACCACCACACCTCACACCACCCACCGCTCAACCCCATCCAACCACCACCTACCAGCTTTCCTCTGAGTGTCCTTCCAGGGAGCATCCGCTACCAGGTTTTGAAAGTACGCCCTCATCTTTTATTGGGACCTCCCCCCCCCCCCCCCCCCCCCCCCACACACACACACCCCCACACACTCCCTACCAAACCACCCACCATATCCAACCACCACCAACCATCTGCCTATGGCCCTGGCGGTCCTTACTCAAGATGGTCCTAGACCGCTGAAAAGCGCTACAAGGGTTTGAAATAACGACGGCAAGCTGACTTTACCCCCCAACCGCCCCCACCCACCCCCCCCCACACCCCCCCCACACACACCCACACCCAACCCTCCCCCACCAACAACCTTCCCCCACCCCCCACCACAGCCCCCCACCCCAAACCCATCCCAACCACCTTCACATACCTTCCCCCACCCCACCCCCACCCCAACACCACACACCCCCATCCCCACCCCCACCAAGCGGTCCCCTATGCCCCTGGGTCATTACCCTCAAGAGGGTCCTGGCCAGGGAAAAAGCGTTGTAAGAATACAAGTGAATTAAGACCAGCTGGCTTTACTTCCCCCCTCTCCGCCCTACCCCACCCACACAAATACCCCACACCACATATACCCCACACCCCACCACAACAGACACGCCCCACCTACCCCCCCCCCCCCCCCCCCCCCCCCCCACACACCACACACAACACACACACACAAAAACCAACCCCCCAGCCTTTACCTCACGAGGGTCCTGACCAGGGAAACAGCATTGCAAGAATACAAGTGACAACGACAGCATACTTTGACCCCCCCCCCCCCCCCCCCCTCCCTCACCCCAATCCCCCCCCCACCCACCCACCCCCTCCACAGCCACACACACACACATCACCAAGCCAACACACCACCTTCAAAGAGGTCCTGACCAGGAAAGAGCGCTGCAAGAATACAATGACAACTGCATCTGACTTACCCCCCCACCCACCCCCACCCCCACCCCACCCACATCCACACCCCCACAATCAACCACCCACAACACCAACCACCACCACCCTAGCCTCTGCTTTTGCCCTGTGGTTTCTGTACCTCACGAGTGTCCTTGACCAGGGAACATCGTTGCAAGAATAACAAGTGACGACGACAACTGACTTTACCTAACCAAACCACCCCCCCCCCCCCCCCCCCCTTTAAACGTCCCCCCCCCCCCCCCCCCCCCCCCCCCACACACACACACACACAGACACACACAGCCTTACCTCAAGAGGGTCCTGACCAGGGAAAAAACGCTGCAAGAATACAAGTGACGACGACAGCTGGCTTGGATTGATCAAGTACGGTACTGCCTCAATGATCTCGTCACACCCGTTAGAGCCTGCAAGTGTTGGTTGGGTTGGTTGGGGTTGGTTGGTTGGGTTAGGTTGGTTGGTTGGGTTAATCAAGTACGGTAACTTCCTCAATTATCTCGTCACAAAAACATCCTTTAGATGCCTGTTATTATTGGTTTGGGTTGGTTGGTGTTTTTTTCTTGTTTGGTGGTTTAGTGTTGGGTTTGTGTTGGTTGTGTTGGGTTGGTTTGGTCGGTTGGGTTAATCAAGTACGGTACTGCCTCAATGATCTCGTCACATCCATTAGAGCCTGTAATTTTTGGTTGGTTTGGTTGGTTTGGTTGGTTTGGTTTGGTTGGTTGGTTGGGCTGGTTTGGTTGGTTGGGTTAATCAAGTACAGTACTACCTCCATGATCTAGTCACACCCGTTAGAGCCTGTTATTGTTGGTTGGGTTGGTTGGGTTGGTTGGGTCATTCAAGTACTGTACTACCTCCATTATCTAGTCACACCCTTTAGAGCCTGTTATTGTTGGTTGGGTTAGTTGGTTTGGTTGGTTTGGTTGGGTTGGTCGGTTGGGTTGGTTGGGTTAATCAAGTACTGTACTACCTCAATTATCTAGTCACACCCTTTAGAGCCTGTTATTGTTGGTTGGGTTGGTTGGGTTGGTCGGTTGGGTTGGTTGGGTTAATCAAGTACGGTACTACCTCCATGATTTAGTCACACACAATAGAGCCTGTAATTGTTAGTTGTGCTGTGTTGTGTTGGTTGGTTGTTTGTGTGGGTTAATCAAGTACGGTACCACCTCCATGATCTAGTCACACCGGTTAGAGCCTGCAAGTGTTGGTTGGGTTGGTTGGGACGATCAAGTACGGTACCGCCTCAATTATCTAGTCACACCGGTTAGAGCCTGCAGGTGTTGGTTGGGTTGGTTGGGTTGGTTGGGACGAATCAAGTAAGTACCCGCCATCAATTCTCTATTTCACAACAGTGACAACACCCGGTTAGGAGCCGCAAGTTTTGTTTTTGTTTTGTTGGTTGCGGTTGGTGGTTGGGTGCGTTGGTTGGGTTGGCTTGCGTTGGTTGGGTGTTTGGGTTGCTTGCGTGGGTTGGGTTGTTTTGGTTGCTTGGGTTGGTTGGTTGGTTTTGTGGGGGTTGTTTGTGTTGGTTAGGATCCCGCCCCGGTCCATTGTTCCTCCCTGCCTTTTCACAATCCTTAAGCCCACATACAACAGGCACATACACATATGCAAGAAACACACACATATAAATCAAATGCACAGTATATATCATACATACAGAGACATGCAAACACACACAAAAAGCAAACACAAACATAAAGAATCACTCAAATAAATACACACACACATCACACACACAACACACGAAATCATAAGTATATGAATCCACACCATAGACACCACAACACACCAACATACATAAATACTCAAACAACACGCGATAAATGCACAGTATATAGCCACACCCGACACACACACACACCAGACATAAATACCAAACAAACCGCGAAAAAGCACATTAATCGCCACAACACAACACCACACAACAGCACACACAGACATAATACTCAACCAAACACGCGAGAAAAGGCACATTATATATCCGCACACACACACAGCACACACCACACACCACCGACATAATACTCAAACAAACACCAGAAAATGGCCACAGTATATACCACACACAGACCTCACACACACACCACAGACATAAATACTCAAACAAACACGCGAGAAAATGCACAGTATATATCCACACACAGACACACACAACACACACACAGACATAAATACTCAAACAAACACGCGAGAAAATGCACAGTATATATCCACACACAGACACACACAACACACCACACAGACATAAGTAATCAAACAAACACGCGAGAAAAGGGACATATAAATATCCACACACCTGACACACACACACACCACAGACATAAGTAAATCACGATACACGCAACCAACGCAATATTACACATACAAACACACAAACAAACACACATACAAACACACATACAGACGAACATATCAACAAACAAACACCTATGAAAAGAAAATGCACGATACATATCCATGCACACAGACAGGAACATTCACACATACAGACACACACAAAAAAACATACATACAAACACACACACACAAAGACAAACGTATAAACAAACAAACTCACACAATCTAACACACATACAAACACACACACTAACACACATACAAACACACACTAACACAAATACATAGACAAAGACACATAGAAACACACACACTAACACACACACAAACCACACAACCACATACCAACACACCACAACGACACACATACATAACCACCCACATACAATACAAAACACACTAACAAACACACACACAACACCCATACATACAAACACACAACAACACCACAACCGACCACCTAACATAGACAAACCACCTAACAAACACAACAACACGCTAACACAGACAAACACACACACTAACACACATACAAACAAACACACAAACAGACACACACACTAACACACATACATAGACAAACACACACACTAACACACACACTATCACACATACAAACAAACACACATACAAACACACACACTATCACACATACAAACACACACACACATACAAACACACACACTAACACACATATACAGACAAACTTACATACAAACACACACACTAACACACATTCAAACACACACACTAACACACATACAAACAAACACACATACACACACACTAACACACATACATAGACACACACACACAACCCCCTACAAACACACACACTAACACACATACAAACACACACACTAACACACATGCAGTCCAAACACACATACAAACACACACACTAACACACATACATAGACAAACACACAAACAAACACACACACTAACACACACACATAGACAAACACACATACAAACACACACACTAACACGCATACAAACAAACACACAAACAAACACACATACAAACACACACACTAACACACACACATAGACAAACACACATACAAACACACTCACTAACACACATACAAACACACAAACTAACACAAATACATAGACAAACACACATACAAACAAACACAATAACACGCATACAAACAAACACACACACTAACACACATCCCAAACACAGCAGCCACACACTCCAACAACACACATACAACACCACACCTTACACACTAAAACACACCACTAACACACATACATAGACAAACACACATACAAACACACACACTAACACACATACAAACACACACACTAACGCACATACATAGACAAACACACATACAAACACACACACTAACACACACCTACACATACAAGCAACACACATACAGCCACACCCAACTACCACCCAGTCGATCCAATCCCACCAACGTACACCCACACTAACACACATACAAACACACACACTAACACACATACAAACACACACACTAACACACATAGTAGACAAACACACAAACAAACACACACACTAACACACATACAAACAAACACACATACAAACACACACACTAACACACACATAGACAAACACGCATACAAACACACACACTAACACAAATTCATAGACAAACACACATCAACCACACACTAACCACCTACAACACACCCACTCCACAACATACAAACAAACCCCTAACACACATCCATAAGACCACACACATACAACACCACTAACCCACTACAACAGCACACCTAAGACACATACAAACCACAACCACACACATACAACTAAACAACACACCATAGACAAATGACAACAAACAAACAAACGCACAAACAAACAAACAGACACACAAACAAACTAACACACATGCAAACGAAACACATAGACAAACGTATAAACAAACAAACAACCAAACACCCACAAAAGCAAATGCACGATATATATCCACGCACACATACAGACACTCACAAACAAACACGCATACAAACACACACACCTACAAACACACACACAAACACACACACCTACAAACACACACACATACAAACACGCACACAAACACACACACATACAAACACGCACTCAATCACACAAACACACATACAGACACACACACACACACAAACACACCTAAAAATAAAATGCACGATAGTTATCCATGCACACAGAAAGGATCATACACACATACAGACACATACAAACAAGCACACATACAAACACACACATATAGACAAAGTTATAAACATACAAACAACCAAACACCTACAAAATCAAGACAGACAAAACACACACACTCAAACAAACACACATACAAGTTAACACACATACAAACAAACACGCATTGACAAATACATCCAGACAAAAACACGCATACAAGCAAACACACATACAAACACGCATTGACACTTACATACAGACAAAAACACGCATACAAGCAAACACGCATACAAACACACTTTGACACTTACATACAGACAAAAGCATGCATACAAGCAAACACGCATACAAACACACTTTGACACTTACATACAGACAAAAACACACATACAAACAAACAAAAATTGACACATAAAGACAAAAACACAGATACAAACAAACAAACATTGACAAACAAACACACATTGACACAAACACATACATATGTACCACGCACCTGCAGCTATACCCCCCTCGGCTTCAGAGGCTGCCTCAGCTACGGCCAACATCTGTTTCACCTGCCAACAAGCAGAGGATGGGTAGTCGGGATCTATCAACATGCACAAGTTACGGGCAACATATTTGGAAGAGGACAACAAGAAGCCAATTACGGCCAACATATTTGAAGGTGGCAACAAGAAGCCGATTATGGCCAACATATTTCTTTGAAGACGGCAACAAGTATAAGACTTATTGTAAGAATGTTCTTATTGACTTATTGCCCGAGTCAGATTCTCATGAGAGCACGTATGAGCATCGCAATTCACGAAATGGAGCTCGGGGTTGGACCAAACGCTGCAAAGAGGCTCCCACGGCCTGTGGTCCGATGTCTGTTAGCAAGCTGCTGACTGCCAGGATAGCTGCAGTAACCACATTGGTTTTGAACACACACGCACACACGACCCCCTCACCTCCTACCCTACCTTCTGCAAGGAGGCTCCCTCAGCCTGGGGTCCGATGTCTGTTAGCAAGCTGCTGACTGCCAGGAATAGCGCCAGTAACCAATTGGTTTTGACACACACGCACATACAACGCCCCCCCCCCCCACCCTCCTACCCACCTTCTGCAAGGAGGCTCAAACGCCTGGTCTCGATGCTGTTAGCAAGCTGCTGACTGCCAGGATAGCTCCAGTAACCACATTGGTTTTGAACACACACGCACACACGCCCCCCCCCCCACCTCCTACCCCACCTTCTGCAAGGAGGCTCAAACAGCCTGGGGTCCGATGCCTGTTAGCAAGCTGCTGACTGCCAGGATAGCTCCAGTAACCACATTGTTTTGAACCACCCGGCAACACACGCCCCCCCCCCCCCTCCTACCTCCCTACCTTCTCAAGGAGGCTCAAACCCGGGTTCCGATGCCTGTTAGCAAGCTGCTGACTGCCAGGATAGCTCCAGTAACCACATTGGTTTTGAACACACACGCACACACGCCCCCCCCCCCACCTCCTACCCTACCTTCTGCAAGGAGGCTCAAACAGCCTGGTGTCCGATGCCTGTTAGAAAGCTGCTGACTGCCAGGATAGCTCCAGTAACCACATTGGTTTTGAACACACACGCACCACACGCCCCCCCCCCCACCTCCTACCCTACCTTCTGCAAGGAGGCTCAAACAGCCTGGGTCCGATGCCTGTTAGCAAGCTGCTGACTGCCAGGATAGCTCCAGTAACCACATTGGTTTTGAACACACACGCACACACGCCCCCCCCCCACCTCCTACCCTACCTTCTGCAAGGAGGCTCAAACAGCCTGGGGTCCGATGCCTGTTAGCAAGCTGCTGACTGCCAGGATAGCTCCAGTAACCACATTGGTTTTTGAACACACACGCACACACCCCCCCCCCCCACCTCCTACCCTACCTTCTGCAAGGAGGCTCAAACAGCCTGGGGTCCGATGCCTGTTAGCAAGCTGCTGACTGCCAGGATAGCTGCAGTAACCACATTGGTTTTGAACACACACGCACACACGCCCCCCCCCCACCTCCTACCCTACCTTCTGCAAGGAGGCTCAAACAGCCTGGGTCCGATGCCTGTTAGCAAGCTGCTGACTGCCAGGATAGCTCCAGTAACCACATTGGTTTTGAACACACACGCACACACGCCCCCCCCCCACCTCCTACCCTACCTTCTGCAAGGAGGCTCAAACAGCCTGGGGTCCGATGCCTGTTAGCAAGCTGCCTGACTGCCAGGATAGCTGCAGTAACCACATTGGTTTTGAACACACACGCACACACGCCCCCCCCCCACCTCCTACCCTACCTTCTGCAAGGAGGCTCAAACAGCCTGGGGTCCGATGCCTGTTAGCAAGCTGCTGACTGCCAGGATAGCTCCAGTAACCACATTGGTTTTGAACACACACGCACACCTACTCCCCCCCCCCACCTCCTACCCTACCTTCCTGCAGGAGACTCCAACCGCCTGGGGTCCGATGGCCTGTTTTTTTTTTTAGCAAGCTGCTTGCACCTGCAGGATAGCTGCGTACCACACTGTTTTTGAACACACCCACACCCACCCCCACCTCCACTACCAAACAAATACAAACATACACCAATCCCCCCCCCCCACTCTCTCTCCTACCTTCTGCAAGGAGGCTCCCACAGCCTGGGGTCCGATGTCTGTTAGCAAGCTGCTGACTGCCAGGATAGCAGGGACATTTTTTCCGGAATACATTCCGATCAGAATACGAGACCCCGTTTTGGCCGAAATTGCCGGAATAAGAAACCTAAAAAAAAAAAAAGTTTTTTTTTTTACTGAAATTGACTAAAAATGACCCAAATCGACTAAAATCGGAATAAGGATCCTGTTTTGGGAGGAAAATAGGGAGAAATAAAATAAAAAGGAATAAGATTTCCCTGCAGGATAGCTGCAGTAACCACATTATTTTTGAACACACCCACCCACTACCTTCACCTCCACCTCCACCCAACAATTAACAGGTAACAACTTGGTCCAAGGATGCCTCAAGCTAACATTTCAAATTTGAACAATTCAAACATGTGCGTAGACAGAAGTTGGGGAATATAAATATTCTCTAACACCCACGGCGACAAGTCCTATGCAGCGTCGCAAGCGACGCGGAAAATTGGCGGAGTGTGTTGGCAACAGAACGAAAGGTGGCAACGATGGAGCTGACCGAAGCGAGTTAGTTACACGACCGTTGGCTGATGTGTCAGGCTTCAATTTTTTTCCGGTCGGACAGACAAACGGACAAATGGGTAAACATGGGGGCTCCCGCCCCCTTGAAGAGGGGGCTCCGCCAAAAACATATGAACATTAGAATCCACTTTTGCGCTTCTTTGCACTACTAAGCGCAGTTTTTTGTTTTCAAGTGCGCTAAAACGCTGGCCAATTTGGTCAATGGAAGAACCCTGGTCAAAACGAGCTGTACATTGCAATACGTACCTAAGTTGGGGCCTGAAAAACAATTCTGAGAATTCAGAGTTTTGCTGGATTATTCTCGTAAACATGTCCTGAACAAACAAGTCCTAGGCGGCGTTGCAAGCGACGCAGATTATTGGCAGAGAGTGTTATCAGAACGACAGATGGCAACAGATTTGAGCCGACCGAAGCCAGTTAGTTACGCGACAGTTGGCTGATGTGTCAGGCTTCGTGTGGTCGGTCACACAAACACACAGACAACGGGGTGGCCCTGGGGGCTCCCGCCCCTCAGAAGAGGGGGCTCCGCCCAAAAGTCGAGGTACGACCAGGGAAGTTCATTCTGTCATTTTTGGCTTTTGACGCAACTGCCTCTTTTTGGCGGAGCCCCCTCTTCAAGGGGGCGGGAGCCCCCATGTTTACCCATTTGTCCATTTGTCCGAACGAAAAATTGAAAAATTAAGCCTGACACGTCATCCAACGGTCGCGTAACTAACTCGCTTCAGTCAGCTCCATCGTTGCCACATTTCGTTCTGTTGCCAACACACTCCGCCAATTTCCCGCATAGCTTGCGACGCTGCATTGGACTTGTTCGGTTGCGCTTTTGACTCAACTGGAAAAGGAAATCTGCAAGCTGCGCCCAGAGGGGGGTTGAAAAATTGCGTAATTTGCGCAGCCGTGCCCCAAAACCTTGCACGGTAGAGTGCAATAGCGTGCGTCATGTAGTAACCTGGGTACGACCTGAAAAATGATTTGCTGAATTGAATTCACTATATGCCACGAATCCTCCAAGTCGTGTAGGGGTGTCGCCCGAAAGGGGATGGAGTAATAATAATAATAATAATAATAATAATAATAATAATAATAATACCAACAGCAACAACAACAACAATAACAATAACAATTCCAATACTAATAATAATAATAATAATAATGGCATATAAGCCATACCAATGCGCAGTCCTTGGCGATGCTGTCAGCTGGCTTTAGCAACATCTTCGGAGAAAAGGCGATAATCTGGACAAAGTCAAAGGAAAGGAGGAAATGTCTTATGGCAGTGATGATGGTGTCTGTGGTGGTGGTGATGGTGGTGGTGGTGGTGGTGGTGGTAATAGTGAGGGTGTCGGTGGTGGTGGTGGTGGTGGAGGTGGTGGTGATGGTGGTGGTGGTGGTGGTGTCGGTGGTGGTGGTGGTGGTAGAGAGGGTGTCGGTGGTGGTGGCGGTGGTGGTGGTGTCCGTGGTGGTGGTGGTAGTGAGGGTGTCGGTGGTGGTGGTGGTGGTGGAGGTGGTGGAGGTGGTGGAGGTGGTGGTGGTGGTAGTGAGGGTGTCGGTGGTGGTGGTGGTAGTGAGGGTGTCGGTGGTGGTGGGTGTGTGGAGGTTGGTGGAGGTTGGTGGTGGTGGTGGTGGTGGTAGTGAGGGTGTCGGTGGTGGTGGTGGTGGAGGTGGCGGGAGTGGTTCGGTGGTGGTGGTGGAGGTGGTGGTGGTGTAGTGAGGGGTTCCGGTGGTGGTGTGTGGTGGTGGTGGTGTTTGGGGTGGTGTGATGGTGGTGTGGTGGTTGGTGGTTGCTAGTTGGGGTGGTGGGTGGTAATGGTGTTTAGGGTAGTGGTGGTGGTTGTGTCAGGGTGTCCTGGTGTGGTGGTGTTAGTGGTGGTGGTGGGTGGTGGTGTGGTGTGTAAGTGTAGTGTGGTGGTGGTATGAGGTGTCGGTGGTGGTGGTGTTAGTGTTGGTGGTGGTGGTGTGGTGGGGTGGTGTTAGTGGTGTGGTAGTGAGGGTGCCTGGTGGTGGTGGTAGTGAGGGGTAGTGGTGGTGTAAGTGTGGTGGGGTGTGGTAGTGAGGGTGCTGTGGTGGTGGGGGTCGTGGGTGGGTAGGTAGTGGGTGTGGTGGTGTTATTGGTGGTGGTGATGGGGTGTTAGTGGTGGTGGTGGTGGTGGTGTTATGGTGGTTGTGGTGGTGGTGTTAGTGGTGGTTGTATGTGGTGGTTGTAGTAAGGTTTCCGGTGGCCGGTGGGGGTGGTAATGTTCTTGGGTGTGGTGTTAGTGGTGGTGTGTTAGTTGTGGTTGTTGTGTTGGTAGTAAGGGTGGGTCGGTGTGTTGGTGGTGTGTTGTAGTGGTGGTAGTTTGTGTGTTTGTGTTGTTTGTGTTGTTAGTTGGTGGTGGTTTGTGTTTTTGTTAGTTTTTGGTGGATTGTGGTCGGTGTTAGTGGTGTGGTTTGTGTGTTGTTGTGTTGTATAGTGGTGGTGTAGTGGTAGCAGTAGTGAGAGGCCGTGGTGGCGGTAGTGTAGTGGTAGTGGTGGTGTTAGTGGTTTTTGTGTGTGGTAGGGAGGTGTCGTTGGTTGGTGGTGGTGGTGGTAGTGGGTGGTGGTGGGTGATGGTGGTGTGGTGTTAGTGGTGTGGTGGTGGGGTGGGTGGTGTTAGTGGTGGGTGGTGGTGTGTGTGTTTTAGTTTTGGTGGTGGTGTGGTGTTAGTGGTGGGGTATGTGTGGGTAGTTAGGGTGGTGGTAGTGGTGTTAGTGGGTGTTGGTTTAGTAGTGAGGTGTCCTTGGTGGTGGTGTTGAGTGGATGGTGTTAGTGGTGGTGGTGGTGGTGGGTGTTAGTGTTGGGTGGTGTGTGGTGTTAGTGGTTGTTGGTGGTGGTGGTGTGTTTAGTGTGTGTGTGTTAGTGGTGGTGTAAGTGGTGGTGGCAGTTGAGGGTGCGGTGGTGTGGTAGTGGGTAGTGGTATGGTGTGTAAGTGGTGTGGTGGTGGTGGTAGTGAAGGGTGCGGTGGTGGTGTGGTGTGGTGTTAGTTGGTGGTGTAGTGGGTGGTGTAGTGGTGGTGCCTGTTGGTGGTGGTAGGGTAGTGGTAGTGGTGTGTAGTGGTGGTGGTGATTGTGGTAGTGAGGGGTCGGTGGTGGTGGTGGTGGTGGTAGTGGTGGTAGTGGTTGTTGTGTGGTGTTTATTGGTGGTGGTGGTTGTGGTGGTGGTGTTAGTCGTTGTTGTGGTTGGT